>NDXB01011452.1:18155-41300 GCA_002631895.1 Agapornis roseicollis | reverse complement strand
TATTAATTTTTCAGTAAACCAAAAACCAACAAAAGTAAAAAAAAAAAAAAAGAAAAAAAACAGATGAAAAAAAAGATGGAGAAGAGAAGAGAAAGAAGAAAAGAGAAAAAGAAAAGGAAAAAAAGAAAAGGAAAAGGAAGAGGAAAGAAAAGGAAAAGGAAAGAAAAGAGAAAAGAAAAGGAGAAGGAAAGGGAAACAGAAAGGAAAAATAAAGAGGAAAGGGAAAGGGAAAGGGAAAGGGAAAGGAAAGGAAAGGAAAGGAAAGGAAAGGAAAGGAAAGGAAAGGAAAAGAGGAAAAAAGAAGAGAAGAGACGAGAAGAGAAGAGAAGAGAAAAAAGAAAAGAGAAAAGGAAGAAGATGAAGAAGAAAAGGAAAAAAGAAAAAAGACAAGACAAGGAAAAGGAAAAAAAAAGGGGGGGGGGAGAGGAGAGGAGAGAGGAGAGGGAGATGTTAGTAGGATACATGTCAAAGCATTTAGATGCAATACTGAAAACAACGATAAAGGTGTAAAAGGAGTAAAATCTAGAGTTGTGCTCCATCTTGTTTGGGTGGTTTAATATCTCTCACTTAGCATCCTTTATGTGTACCACAGCAGCTGAAACTGAGAACAGTTCAGTTTGCAGTTGTTTTTCTTGAGTATTGCTAGCTGCTTCTCTAGATCCCAGTTTAAAAAATACCTTTCTTAATTTCACTTCTATTCTCACTCTAGTGGAACAGCAGTCTTTAATGGGCAACAGACTGCAGAGATTTTGATATGCAGAGATTAGTAATTTATGACCTGCAGGATGTCAAATAAGATCAGGCTGCTTCCTGCTAAGCTTAAATCTTGAAGATTTACTGTGCATTAAGCAGTTTCCAGAGGTTATTTGAAGATTCAGCAATTCTGGCAAGCTTGTGCTTATTTCCCTGTATGGCCCTGTGCCTGCAAAGGTCAAGAAGGACATAAGGATTGCAGACCTGGTAGCAGGCTACTGCCTGATGCAGAGGTTTCTCAGTATGTGGTGTGTAAATACAGGTTCAGAGGCAGCAACCCATATGAGGAGCAGGTGGGTGGTCTGCATGGTGACAGGACCGTGTTGTTTGAGAATGCAGAATGCTCATATATTGCTATAGAAATATGACTGGGACTGTATTGTTTTCTGATGGATTACAGAGATTTCCAGTCCAATTGTTAGTTAGGTAAAATTGCAATTACTTGTCTTTGTATCTAAAATTTTTCTCTAAATTTTCTTAAAGTTCTCAGTGCCGCATTCACTTTGGGACATTTAAAATTGGTAAGGACAAAGCAGTTGCAATGACATTTTCAGGGGATAGTTCTTCAGTGTTTGTAATATCAAGTCTTTATGGAGTTGCTATTTCTCCATGGCTCCTGACGCTTTTATGTGAGTCTTGTCTGTCTCTATCGATGCCTTCTTTTAGTCAGGTTCAGTAACATAATTACTGTAGCGCAGTGGCCTATTAATGCCAATTCAGGGTAAATCTCATATGTCTCAAACATTACTCTGAAAAACTAGAAATGCCAGGCAGAATAAAGTACATTTCAAAGTGCAGTGCAGGATTTACATCTTTCCAAATACCTCACTGGAAAATAATAGCAACTGCTTATCTTCTGCCTGGATCCACTTAAAATTTGCCTTATGAATACTTAACCTATCACTATTCAGTACTTTTGAGAAGTACAAATAAATTGATGCAGCTAAACTTGATCACTTTGTAAGAAATAACCTGAGTTGTTTGTATTTGCTGGGGCCTATGTAGTAAGTGGCAAAAATAGTGAAAGGAAAACTGTGACAGGCAATATGAAACAGAATTTCTATTTTCCTTTGTATGGAAACACATTTTATGTTTCTCATATCTGCAAATAATAGCAGAGTGTTTTTATTACAGGCCATCTGCTTAGCAGCGTCTAAATATACAGTCATTTTCTTGAAATAAGCAAAGATTGATTTCTGCAGTGTTTTCAGTGGGACTCAAAGTATCGCCTACTTCTTATTTCTTGTACTTGCTTTTTCCAGAAAACTGATTTTCTTTTCACTGAAAACCTATGAGTCAAATTCATTTTTAGTGAAGTAACTGAATTAGATGTAAATTTTGTCCTGTTATATAAAAGTATAATATATCTATTCCCTCACAATATGTGTTTAATGGAAGTTGGTTTTAACTTGACAGAACAATTTCATGGCAAATTGGCCAATTTATGTTATATCCAAGAGAAGGAAATAAAAGAGATTGGCCAGGTTGAACTTTTGAGAGGGTAAATCTGATTTCAGAATGCAGTCAGAATTCAAATTAATCCCTAACATGTAGTTCAAAGACCTAGGAAATGAATGGGCTCTGCTAANGCAAATGTTGCAGTCATAGTCAGTTTTGTTTTAATAAGCCCAGTGATGCACTTAGGCAAATATGAAAGGAGAAACTGAGAGGCAGCATCTTGAAATATGTTTGGCCTCATTGGAAGGTCTTTTGAATTTTATTTTTTTTTTTTTTTTTTTTTTTTTTTTTTTGTCTTTGCTTTTTATGCAAGCTTCTGCACAATTCAAAGGCTAATTATTCTCTCTCCGGTTATTTTATCATGCAATGCTGCAAAAAGATGAAAGGAATTTCCCCCTCCCCCCCATTTCAGTTTCTACTTCGCAGGTATTAATCTATTATCTTAGTATAGTTTGTGGTATTTTGATTATAGTGCATTTATTTTCCTTTCAATATACCTCATAGTCTGCAGGCTGTGCATTTGATGTTAGACTCTACCAGCTGGGCTTCACCCAACTCCTGTTGGCATCAGCTCAGCTAGGACTGGGGGTTAGATCTCAGCACTGAGGGCTCTGTGCAGCCTCTCTTGCTTAATGCTCTTGTCCAAGAGCTAATTCCAGCCCACCAGCAAGTAATAACACTAGGGGAGATGGAAAGGTGAGTCTGTGCCCCAAGCTGATGCCAGTATCACACAAACTGCCTGTAAGTAGCCCTGCTGGACTCCTTTGAACTGCTGCTGTCATGCAGATGGGGGTACAGATATTGCTGGCAGATGAGATGTGGTTAGTAAGCTGACCTGGCCTTATGGTCCGCCTGCTAGGTAGTCTCCCTGGACACAGGGTTATAGGTCATGGTGAGATCTTTTAGTAGTGGATCACAAATGAGGGCACACCTGTGGGGTTTTGCTGTTTCTTTTCTTTGCTCTTGTGTATGTGACTAAATGAACATGGGAGCTTGCTTCAATCTATGAACTTCCCGCATGTGATCTGTGCTGAGTGTTCCTCCCCATGCTTCTGCCCATCACGAGTCCATGGCTTTTGTAAGGTCCTTGAGTGACAGCTCAGGTTCTGTCAGAGAAATACCCATGTTTGTCTTTAGGAATCTATCCCAGAATAAATGTGGAATCAACCCCAAAGATGAGGATTTCAGTCTTTCTGATGAGGCTGCAGGGGCACTTGACCAAGCATCTACCTGTATTCTGCTCCAGTATGCAGGACTCAGTGCAATGTCTTCTCCTTTTACTTACAGTTGAGGAGTTAAGCTGTGGGCTAGAGTTACTGTGGTCCATGTTAGGATTTTTCTGATTGGCTTTTGTTTTTTCCTTTTTATACCAGGATTTCTTATTTTCTTGGTTTGGCGTCAGCATGCAGAATAGGCCTTTTGTTGTAGGGAAGGTATCAATACAATACAACCATTTCTTACCTATTTCTGCTTCCCCTCTTGGTGCTGTCTGTGGCTATGCGGTGGGCTTTTGCATGGAAGCCATTGAAAGTGTTTGTGTTCAGTTTCACCAAGTAATTTTCACCAGGAAAAATAATAGATACCATAATCTCTAATATTATTTTTTTTGTTAGACTTCTCTTTCATTTTGTCATCTTGAAGGTAGTCTTAATCTGTGGTCTGTATAAGATGTGCATAGAGGACAGCAGAGTGCTTTGGCTTGACTAGTTAATATACTGGTACAGGTTGCCAAGAGTGACTGTGTATTTGGCCAGGCAATATAAATACTGTTTTATATTGCCTTGGCCTTGTCTGCCTGTGTTAATATTCTGTATGCAGACAGTGTTGTGTCTTAGACAAGGATATTTGTAAGGTTAAGAATGGTGTTGATCATGTCTGTTTTCCATCAAACAGTAACAGGTGAACTGAATGCTATGCTAACTAACAGTAGTAATTTTGGGATGTACGGAAATGGGTGGCATGTGGGCCTGGGCAGAGAAAGGAAGTTGGTTTTGGAGGCTCTCCACAGCAAATGCACTGTCTGTATTTCCTCCTACCTGAGCTGGGAACACACAGGTCTGTGTTCAGCCTGTAACTGTGCAGTATTGCGTGTTTTGAATCTTGTTTTTTTAATAATTCATATGAAGCTCTGGGATGCTCATTTTACATAGTCACTGTGCTTTCTGTCATTCACAGAAATAACACTGAGAGTGATTCTTACTCAAATACAGAAAATCTGGTTGGGGAAACCTTGAACAAATACTGATTTCCTTTGGCCACAATTGCCATGCATTGAACCAGTACCACTTGAGCAGAGATACAAAAGCACAGCTGATTTGGACATTCCCTGTGTTGGTGAACATGGTCTGTGGCTACAGGAAGTCTTTTGTGTCATGTTGGTCTGTGGTACAGGTCTTGCGGACTTTTCTGCTGGGTTCTCATCTGTTTCATAAAAGGTGTGTCTTCTAAGCATAAGAATGTTCTAGGTTGTTGGTATTTTCCTGCAATAAGTGAATTTTTCAAGGTTATGGTTAAGAAAAGGTTCAATGTTTTTCTTACGGATGACATAAAAAATAAATGCCTGCTACTTCAAATTCAGTTTGGTTCCACAGTTGACTCCCAGTGTGTAAAATGTTCTAAGCAGGAGACAAGCTGTTCTTCTGGGTAAGTCAAACAAATCAAGCTAATCCCCTACCCTAGGGAAATACCTCCAAAATCCTACTGTTCTCAGGCTAGACAGCAGAGGAGCTGAAAAGTGAACTCTAATGACGTATTGCAATATCAAGTGGCATCCTCATACAAAACCCCACCTTGCTACTCTGAGTATTTGAGTTGTAGGAGACCATCCACTTTGATTCCTTTCATATTCACTGGAATAGGAGCTACAGCAATTCAAGCAGACAGAGCTGAATGGGTTTTGATGTCTCTGAAAGACAGGCTTAATAAAAGAGACCAATTTGCAAAACAGTGCTTAAAGCCCTGGTATAGCTGCTTTTATGTTTGCATGTATGCTGCAGTCTTAAAACCAGGTGACTTTTCTATACATGCCAAGATGGGATTTTAGGAACTGAAGTCTATATATCCAGTGATCTGGTTTTCGGCGTGATCCTTTTTCCTTTCATTCTTATGTACTTACAGCTGTGATGCAGGGTTTTAACGAAGTCTGTAGCTGAAGCCTAAGGGTATTTAGCACTTTTTAGAATAGACCAAGAATGTCAGTACCTGGAAATATTTGAAAAACAGAATTAAACAGGAGCAGCACAGTTCTTAAAGGAATTACACATCTATTCACTCTGTTCCGTGTTCCGTTGTGTTGTGGGTTGTTTTTCTTTTGGGGGGGTGCTTGTGTTGGTTTGTGGTTGTTTTTTGGGGGGGCTCTGGTTTTTTTTGTTTGAGGTGGTTTGTTTTTGTGGGGTTTTTTGTTTTGGTTTTGGTTTTTTTTGCTTGTATATTTTGGTTTTTTTTAAAGTATTAAATACTTAAATAATTAATTAATAAGTTATTAATAAATTCTCCTGATTTTTTCAGGTCACAGCCAGCCATACTGCAGAAAAACTAAATCATTGTCCCTCATTGTGTTTGGGTGATTTCTGATTTCCTTGTTTCTCCCTTCTCTCCTAGAATTATTTTCTTCTACACTCAGTGCTCTTTTGTATGGTGTCAGGGTGGATTTTACTCATTTAGATTACAGGAAGGAACACAGGCTATAAATAGATGGTATATATTCTGCTAACAACAGGAATACTGAAATAGCTCATCTTAAAAGACAGCCTTTCTGTACAGCCAGTTAACTGCAAAGCTCCTGGTTATTTTTGCAGAGGATGATCTTTAGCTGGGTGACTGCTAATGCTGAATACGGTGGTTCATAAGACTCAGCTATCAGGAGCATCCTGGTTTGGTTTGTTGTTATTTGTTTCCCTGCCATTATTAGTAGTTTTGTGTTTCTCCTTCTGCAAGAGCAGAATTGTCCATACCTGCCATTCTGGAGTGCTCAGGCTGTAGCCATAAGCTACAGCAATTCTTTGGTAAGATGACAAGGATGTTGCTTCCTGGCCAAAGACACTTAATTAAATAATGGTTTGTAGCTTGTACATGGCACCGCTGACATTGCTTTGAATTTTTCAAAGCATCTCATATGGACAACCTGAGCTGCTGTGGTTTTGCCTCAAGATCAAACAGCAGAATGGGAACAGATTTTGGCCTTTCTAATCTCTGAATCACTGTGTTGGTGTACAGCAGGCAAATGTCTTCCAAACATGTGCACAGTGGAGTGCCGTCCACTGTGGAAATTCCCAAATACAGTTGAGTTTCATATTACAAGTTCTTTGTTACCTAAAATACTGTTAAATTGTGATGTGAAACAGGTTAAAACAGAAAACAGCCACGGGCCAGGATTAAGGCAATCCTGCAAGAAATTGTCCTTTCACCAAAGAAGAAGGAGAACAAGTAGAGAATGTAAGGTGTGGGTTTAGATGGGATTTTGGGTTTGCTTGGGGAGATGTCCTTCCACACAGGTTTTTCTTCCTTGGTATCAAATAATAAAGTTAGAGGGAACACTTGGTGCTAAGTGAGGCTGGTTTGATGGGAGAATGCTGAAGACTTTCTTCAGTTGCCACCCAGTCTCTCTGCTACTAACAATTTCAAGATTTAGCCAATAGTTGTTGCACATACACATCATTTGTTGGGTGTTCAACTCTATTTAGAGTCAGAGAATAACATATGATTATTTATTATTATTTTATGGGGTTTTTCCTGTCACTATGAAAATGGCCCTTTTCTTCAAACAGGACTAAACCAGAAAAAGTAATGAGAGATCAAAGGAGTCATAGAACAAGTGCATTCTCCCTCCATTGCAGTTACAAACTGTGTCAGATGTAAGTTTGCAGCCACACAGCAGGAAGTATCCGTGTCTCAGAGCACTGACAGAGAAGTGAGGGAACCCTTCTGTCCCTGAGGGCCTTTCCCCAGGCAGAGCTGTAGGCAACTTGGCCACAACATGGAGAGGTGATGTGACTATCAAAAACCCTTATATGCATCTTGGGGGAAGGAGAAGCTTCCCAGAGGCTGCATCTGTCGCCTTAGCCTTTCTGTAGAAGCAGCAATTGCTTCTGTGCCACCCCAGTTCCCATATAATGAAATCACTATCACTTGCCTTTTCTTTACCCTTATGTGAGTGCCTTTGACCTCTGCTCCTCTTGGTCACCCAGATCAGGGTTGAGAGCAGCTCCTCCTGGCCGTGTCACATGACCCCTTTTAGCGTGACACCTTAGGTGACTGTCTACCTTCCCTAAGCTCCAGGCATTGAGTTACTGGTCTGATTCCCTCCCCCTCAATCTGATACAGGAAAACGGCAGTGAGGTGTCTCCTGCATCCACCAGTGCTGCAGGCTGACAGGAGGGAAGGTGAGCATTGCCATAACCTGCGCTGCCTTTGTGTCCAGCACACCACCCTCAGGCACATGGCTGTATGATCTGCAGTTGCTGATCAACTCCTGGTTTTTAAGGTTAAGGAAGAAAGGTAAAGAAGAAAAAAATGGTGTACTGCTTTAAAGGTAAGTGAATGCTTGTGTATATAGAATAAGGACTTCATTTGTGCTGCCAAACAGAGTTAAAGTGGTGAAATGATGTGTGGTGTGCTGTCATTTGGTGAAGGGCTGTTATGTAATGGTTTAAATGACTTTTCATCTGTCTGCTTAGGAGGAACATGCGTCTGGCAAAATTTTGAGAAGGCTCAAGGCGTTAAAGAAAGCTCATCTAAATAAAGGAGGGTTAACGTGACATTGCAGTTACTTAATCCTGTATTGTCCTGCCATGTGACTGCAGGGATACTGAGGTGCAGTGTTTCTTTTGCCTGGTGCACAGATTATGCTTTGCCTGTCATCTCTCAGGGTCAGTTGCTTTGTTAAAACTGCAACGGGAAGGAAACAGAGGAGCAGGAAACTTCTTACAGCAAGGCTTCAAGGCACAGTGACATTTCCAAGGCACTCTGACAAGCTCACAGGCTGAAGAATGAATCAAAGGCAAACCCTACGTTCAGCTTTTGGACTCTCAACGAGAACTATTCTGTTAAAGTCAGCTATTCAAAATGAACTGGAAACGTCTGGATTTATTCAGAGCAGTTTATCAGCTATTTGTTTGACTTCTATCAAGTTAGTTTTCAGAGCAGCAAGCTAAAGCCTGAAAATTTGTGTCAAATGTCTTGCATGTGTCGAATGTACTGCATTGTAGCAGTAACTTGCTGCTTTCTGGCACCAAGTTTACAGTTTTAATTGCAAAGCCTCATTTATCTTGTAGATTAAGATCCTGATGTATTAAATCCATTAGTGAGAGATGGATGTAAACAGCTTCCAGTTTTATGTTTGATTTCAAACAGAACTGCAGTATGTTAATGTGCCAGATTTGCTTCTGAAGTGATTCCAAACTAATCCTTGGACTGTCAGTAAGCTGCTTTTTCTGCTAAGTTTGTCACAGTGTTCATTATGTGCAGGACTGCATATTCATACAGAATTATTTAATGTAAACTCGTTATTGGGACATCTTGTTAAATGGAGAAGTGACTACCCTATAGACTATGACAACAGGATATATGAATGGAGGAAGTCTTGGAAAACATTGCTATTCCAGGTGGCACCATGAGGACAGTGGAGAGGATGATGGGCACCTGGAGTGCTACCGAGGAGAGGAAGAGGGCAGGGACCACGGGCTGACCCCATTTGAGAAACTGATGCATGACATGTCCCAGAACGAAAAAGTGGTGAAAGAATTAACCCTGGGAAAGAGAATTGGCTTCTATCGAGTCAGAGGAGAAATAGGAAGTGGCAGTTTCTCACAAGTGAAGATTGGAATTCATTCCCTAGTCAAAGGTAGGCACTGGTGTGTGGGTCACCTGTGTTCTGATGCCCTTGTTCTGAATGTATACAAATGACCCTCTTTGGAAAGAAAGATGCTGTCTGAACCTTATGTTTCTTGTTTTGTTGTTGTTGAGTGCATCTGAAGTCCAGTCACAGGTAAATGCTTACATTTGGATCAGCTTTTAAAGAAAACATAAGCATTTTCACTAGATGGCAACTATTAAACAAAAGTTTATCTCTGTAGTTCCATGAGTTGACACATCTCATACTGTGCCTCAAACACTCCACACTTCGAAGCATGGTGTTGTGTTTACACTCCTACAACTTGTTCTGCCCATCTGCCCTCCTCCCTGCCCCAGCTCATGGGCTGCAGGGCTGTACATGGTGAACCCCAAGGGCAGTCAGGGTAGGGGTGCTCCTGCCCACTGACAGGGTTAGCCAGGCTGCCTTTGGTTTATTGCCACTTTAACTAGTATGAACAAAGCCTTTATTTGGTCACAGTAAACTTTGTGAGAAATGTTATGTTTGCTTTGCTGTGCAGGTGGATCAATACTGTAAAAAGCTGGGACAGAGCTATAGGTGTAGGCTGAGCAGGGGCAGGGAAGTGGGCTCTGGTACAGGCAACCCAGGGTTTGTGTTGAATTATCAATGATTTTTTTTAGTACAGAGAAGTGTCCTGTATACTGTTTCCAGGAAGAACATGAAAGGCAAGGTAACTGCAGGAGACACCTCAGTTATAGGTATAACTAACAACTTGTCTTCATCTCTTCTGTTTCTCATCTAACTGTCTGACAATAACAGAAACCGTTCTTGTTTTCCCTTAGGAATGATTGGTTTTCCCCATATCTCTGTTTTCTACTATCTTTTTTCTCACAGACTTCCCTTCCCTGCATCATCTTACAAGAAAGAATGAGATACACCCCAAAGCCTTCATGCGCTGTTACCTGTTGTTTTGTCTAACTATCTCTTTCAGCCTTCACTGCAGAGGTGTGAAAGCTCACTTTCATCCCTCGTGTGCAGCAGTTGCTGCACTGGGAATCAAAGTGGGGAACTGATGGTATTTATTTCTTCCAAATCTAAGCCTGCTTTAACAGGGTGTGCATTTTTGGTTTTGCTTGTTTCAGAAAAGCATCTATCTATGTTCTGCTTGGCCCACAGCGAGTTATTTCCTCTTCTGTGATTGGTTTTTTTCTTCCATAGAAAACTGTGTTTACTGTTGGAGGAAATGCTGCTCCTGTACTGGGAACAGGAGGATTGCTAATGAAAGGAAGTTATAAATTTGATCTGGGTGGACCTTATACCTGTCAAACTTAGTTAAGAGACAGGATGCTTTAACATTTAAATAGAGCTGATTGATTGGAAAAATATTTGAACTTCAATGAATACAGTAGGTTTGGATAAACTAATACCAAAATAAAATGAGTACTTTTTAAAAGTTCTTTTTCAACAGAAATCTCTCAAATTATGTTTTCTTATGTTTGATAGTAGCTAGTAGCTATTTTTTGTTAAAATATTAATTGATCAATGAGTTAATTTCTTGGTACTAAGTTTGCAACTGTCATGAGGAAGGAAGGATTCAAGATAAACATCTTTTGACTCAGTCTGTCCTCATAACGTACAGTATGTGGATAGAAGAATAGGAACATGCATGCACATGCACAACCCCACTACCCAAAAAAAGGAGGCTGTTTGTTCCAGTGGGTACACACCATTGTGTTGTTGATGAAGTGATGTTCCTGCACAGTGCTAATGAGTACAAGTTTGGTTTTTTTTCTTATTATACAAATACAAAGGCTTTGTTATTAATGCTTTTTGAGTCCCTGTGATAGGGGAAGGAGTATGTGCGAGGGCCTGTTCAGCTCTTCAGTTATTGTCATGGTGTTAATTTCTAAGTATGGTCTTTTCTCTTTCCATGTCACAGTATATGAAAAAAGGAAACAATTCTGCTCTTTACTAAGATGAGCTTTTGTAACAATTACAAGTGTGTGCTGTTCGGTATCCCTTGTGGTCTGTTGTGGCTGGGTATTGGAAGAAGTTTTCTAAAGGGAGAAATGAAAAAACTTCAGTATCATACTGGTTGAAGGGATGAAGAACCTTGTTTCTCTCACAAGGGCTGTCTTGGTTGCTTACAGGGTACAGGAAAATCTTCACTGCTGTGATATGCTTTGAGTTATTTGGAAGCATTGCCCATTTTATTAACCTGAATTTTGGCAGAGTTTTTCTCCAGAGACCTGCAGAGTTGCTTGTAAGGACTGTTAGGTCACAAAGCTCTGTGTAACCTTCAATTTACATACCTTCCAGCTGACATATGCAGTGTGAAAACACAGCTGATAGATGCAATTAAGAGCATCCAAAATTTACAGCTACTAAAAATCAAATCTAATGTGAAGCATCAATTGCAAAGGCAGTTATGTCCAGCTATCTAGTTTCCTTATTTTTGTTTTCTTGCTTCCCAAGCTATTTTAACTTAGTTCTGTTTGTGTTTTGTTTCCTTTTGCCATCATAGCACACACCACTTCTTCCTGAAGTGATTTCTCGTAATATTTCAGCTAGCTCTTTTCAAACCTCAGCATATACTGCATATAGTCAATTCAAATCTCTTGCTACTCAGCTTTAGTATTTTGGTAAATATGCTTGCTGCTAAAAATGCCCTTCTGTTCAGCACTGCCTCCATGCAAGAGTAATTTCAGGTTTGTAGACCAAGGTTTGTTTGTTTGTTTGTTTTTTGAAGCAGCAGAAATGAGTTTAAAAAAAGAAAAGGAGGGTGTTAGGGTTCTTCCAGTTTTGGAAGGGCTGGTTTTCTTTTTTCTTTGCATATCATGCATATACAATTGCAGTGATGCAGATTTAAAGGAGCTCCGTCCTTGTGTGTGAACAGCATCAGGCCCTTCTGGTTTAGATGTTTTCTTTCTTCTTTTTTTTTATTCCACCCCCTTTCTCTTTTAAAGCTTTGAAAGAAAACTGATCAGGAGGAGGAGTAAATTCCAGAGAAAGGAAAGGAAAGGGATTTAACCTCAAAAATTACCTTTTTTTTTTTTAAAAAAAAGCCTAAATGCCCCCAAATTCTATAAATTAAGATGTAATGATGCAATTACATACTTAAGATTGTAAGAATTGTTATCTTTGTAGTATCTCAGCATTTAGTTGTGCGAGTGTTACCTAAGGATGCCCTTTTCTCTTGGTTTAGGTGATCAATATGCTACCAATGTGACAAGCGTTTTAGTCTTTCACCCCTAGGTTATCAGTCAGAGCTCTCCCAGGATCAGTGTCCTGTGTGGTTACCGTTCAACAGCTGCATTTTCTCCCAGTTCACCACCAGCACCACACAGGAGTACGTACCTGGTTTCCTAAGGGGCTCACTAGAAAGCATTGAGCAGATCAGAGAGAAGCAGCATGGGGAAGACTGCCCAGTCTCAGCACAAGGCTCCCTACTCACAATAGGCACATCAAGGGACAATTCAGCACCTTTCATAAGAACCACATTTGCTTGGAAATCTGCACTTCAGTAGGGAGATCAATTTATACATGTATGTTACTACAAAAGGTAAATATCCCAAACATGGACTTTTCTTGATCTGTACAGATAGATATGCATATGTATCCTTAACGCTTCCTTTAAATAGCGATGAAATACTAAACTTAAGTAACTTCATAATATTTAGTAAAAAATATTTTGCATGCTTTTATAGCAGAACACATGCACAAATGTGATAGCCCTCTAACTCTTATAGCAGGCAGTAAACAATACTTTTTTTTTTTTCATTTACTGCTATTTACTAGATATCAAGCTGTAGTGGGTTTTTTCCTGAAAGATTTTATGGAAGTGATTAATTGTTAAGATATCTGTGAATGTTTAACTAAGGCATTCTTGGGGAAAAATCTTCTTCCCAGGAATAAATTGGGTTTTTATTGCCATGATCCAATTTAATTTTGCTTTCCTGACAAGTTATACAAAGCCACTGTAAACCTATTTTAAGCAGGCTAATCCTTCACATACCAAATGCATTCAGAAGAGTGTAGAAAAAAGCCTACCAGTTAAAACAGAAACATGAGGGCAATTGCAACTGACCTTTTCATTCTGCTCTGAGCTACCTTGATGATATGGTACAGCAGATGTGTATCTGGTTTGCGGCTCTTAGCTCCACTGTAGATAGGCTACAGAAACATGTAGAACTTAACAACAGCTTTGTATTACCAGGGCAGCATAAGACAGCTAGATTTGCTGTCTTACAGGATCCCTGGAACTTATGCTACCTCATTGTATTTTTTTCCTTCCTCAAAATCTGTGTGTGATGTGGATTCATGTCCCACTGTGGCATACAGACATAAAAGTGTACTTTTTCTGTATTCTGTACAGTACCAAGAACTACTCATACATGAACCTGTTTGAAAAGCTGGCACAGCTATCTTGAGAAAGACAAACATCTACAACACTGATTTTGGTAACAGAGAATTTGGGAAGGGGAATACCAGATATGAAGTTAGGGAAGAGTTCTCTAAGTTGCACCAACTTAAAAGCACCTCTCGATGATTAACCTGCAGGTTATTGCCAGAGACCCAAAATTTCACCCAAGTTTGTCTGTCTGCTCTGAAACAAAGCACCTAAATTTGACACCTCCCTTAGTCTGGAACTACCAGGCTCAGGCCTGCCTCATCTGAAGAGCTAACAATGAAAGAGAAAGTGTGGATTTTCTCTACCAGCATTAGACACCAAAAGCAGATGATGCAACTGTGGCCATCAGTCACACATTAGCCTGACAGCAGCAGAGCATACTAAGGCAGCAGAGGATTTGATTGTCCCTTGCAATACACTACCAGACTTCAGCTACCTCAGCAGTGGTAGGATGCTGTTGACAGGGGTATGGGTGTGTAGGAAAGTTTGCAGGGCTTAGTAGGCCTCTGCAGCTTAGCTTATACTGATCAGAGGTGGAATTTCATTGCATTTCTATAATCAAGGATTGTTGTGAGTAGATGGAATTACCATCTGTGCCTGTTTCATTAACAATATGGAAGAACATTCTTCTTTTCAGAGAAAGTCGCAATAAAGATTTTGGACAAGACAAAGCTAGACCGGAAGACTCAACGTTTGCTGTCTCGTGAGATATCCAGCATGGAGAAACTGCATCACCCAAATATCATCAGACTGTATGAAGTTGTGGAGACGCTCTCAAAACTGCACCTGGTGATGGAGTATGCAGGAGGTGGGGAGCTCTTCACTAAAATCAGTACAGAAGGCAAGCTGCTAGAAACAGAGTGTAAAATAATCTTCTCCCAGATTGTGTCTGCTGTGAAGCACATGGTAAGTTGATCTTCTACAGATTTGTTGCCTGTGACTACAGTAGCAGATTTTGTGGATATATTTTTTGGTTTTCAACTAGTAGGTTTATGCTTACAAAGATTTCAGGCCCATGTTTCTGAAGAGCAAACAGCTACAGAAAAGATGTCTTAAAGGTATCAGAGATAGCTTTCACATGCACCTCCAGTGACTGCTCTGTTGACAGCTTTAGGGAGGAGACCGACCTGGGATTCACCTGGCGGGTGGAACCATCCCTGTAGCAACAGTATTCTGTTAATCTGCTTTAAGTTTCCTCCCTGCAGCTATTTCAAAACATAGGGCCAGTGACTCTTCTGCTAGAAGTGTTCCACAAAAGAGGCTTGTCAGGTGTTGCAAATGTCTAGCTTGCTTATTACTGAATGTGGGAGACTGGCATTTAAGACAGTTGATTCCCAATCCTTGCTTTGGCACAGATCTGTGAAGTTAACACCCAGCAAGTCACTCCCCCTTGCCTAGTCTTCAGGATCTGGGTTTAGTATGATGATATTTATGTAGAGCCCAAAGCACCTTGTGAAGTCATAAGAGAAGCAATAAACTACTTCAGTACCATCTCCTCTGAACTTTGTGTAGTAACTATAGCTACTTCAAACAACAGCATAAAACCACGGGAAGACTTTTCTGCAGGACTGAGAAATACATGCGGTGTGCATTAAAACTTGCCTCAGGGTGCCCCCCAGTGGCTTGTAATCTGCCACATAATAGCCTTCAGCAAAGTCAAAAGCAAGGGTGCTCCCCAGTCAGGCTTCTAGAAACTGCAGTACAAGCTGTTCGTGTGTGAACAGTCTGCATCTTTTACATATTCTGACAAAATTATAAAATCTCCTGTAAGTGCTGGATTAGCTCCAACACCTTTTCCATAGGACAGGTGCTCTGCAGCTACTGGAACTTAAATTTTAAGATGACATCTATTTCTTAGCATTAAGCCCAGAACTACCGAGCTGGCCAACCTCTTCGCTGGTACACAGACTTCTTTTGCTAAGACACAAAATGCAGCCTACTTAAATCCCATCTCAGTGCTGCCAGTCCACAGTGAGGATGGAAGATCTCTGCCATCACTGATAGCAGTTTAAAAAACTTATGAAAGTTTTCCTTATTGCCTTCAGACACTGCACTGTGTTACTTCCAAAGTGCTCAGACACATCAATTGTTCTTGCTGGTTCAAACAGGAAGCTAAACCCTTATTTAATCAAGACAGATATATATCACCACTAAACAGAGAACATTCAGTTTGAGTCCTTGGTTACTTCTGGAATTTCCTAGGGAAAAAAAAGTACAAGTTACAGTGTATGTATTTAGATTCTAAAACTAGAAGATGCCACTGAACTTGGTGTCATTTGGTTATTTCTTGCAACAAGAAATACCACAAGGCACAAGTGCATGGTCCTTTCCTTCTGCCACCACCAGTTCCTCACAGGACATTAGATCATGCAACAGAATTGTAGTGTCCTTCTTACTTTATCTGTGATTACATTCAGTTGGTAAACGCTTTCACTTTGTAAGTCCAGAGGCTTGCAATATATACAAAATTGCAATTATTTTTGTTAGTTGCATCATTACAGAAATGTAATAATTGCTAAAGCAAGGGTTCTGAACCCTGAAAAAGTTACAGATTTTGCACATGAAGATACCTGGTCTTTTAGGATTAGTTGTGATGCCAGAGATCTGCTTCATAAAAATACTTGATACTAGTTAACAAGCTGAGAAAGCTATCATTAAAACCCCCAGCATCCTTCTTCCCATCTTTTCTACCTACCCTATTGGTTTTGTACCAGTAGAGAATTAATTTTCTTTAAATACTTTAACTTTTCAATTTCATGAGAACTTTCCCATGAACAAGCTAATACCAAATCTTCCTCCTGTTCTACAGCATGAGAATAATATCATTCACCGGGACCTGAAAGCAGAAAATGTCTTCTACACAAGTAACACCTGCGTTAAGGTGGGAGACTTTGGATTCAGCACAGTAAGTAAAAGAGATGAAACTTTAAATACCTTTTGTGGCTCTCCTCCTTACGCTGCCCCTGAACTCTTCCGGGATGAAAATTATGTTGGCATTTATGTAGACATCTGGGCACTGGGAATCCTGTTATACTTCATGACAACTGGTATCATGCCATTCCGGGCAGATACAGTGGCCAAACTGAAAAAGTGCATTCTTGAAGGAACATACAGTTTGCCTTCCTGCCTCTCAGAAACTTGCCAGAAGCTGATAAAAGGAGTCCTTCAGCCAGTACCAACCAAACGATACTCTGTCAAACTTATCATGAACAGTGAATGGATGCAAGGGATACAGTACCCCAAACCTTTACAGCCCTTTAAACTGGATCCGAGGTACTTATCAGACATCAGTACACTCAAAGAGGAAGATATTGAAGTCAAAAATATTCTTGAAGATCTGGGTATCACAGAAGAGCACATTCAAAACAATCGGGGAAAAGATGCACGCAGCTCTGTAACAGGGGTCTACAGAATTGTTCTGCACAAAGTTCAGAAGAAAAGGGCACTCGAATGTGTTCCTATCATGTCCCATCCAGACCCCAAAGAACAAGACCTGAGGGGAGGAATCCATTCTTACAGCAGGATGAAGAACACATCCAAGTTGTGTTCTATTTTATAAACTGCACTGCAAGCTTTATAATTGGCATATTTAACAAAGGGTTTTATTAACGAGTTCTGGCATTACATTTTTTTGTAACTTTTTAATAAACCAAGAATGCCTCATCTCCTCTGCATTTCTCCACTCACAGTGAAGTGCTCAAACAGAGAGCTCTCACTCATTTGTTTGTCCCTTGCTCCAGAGACTTGGTATAGCCAGTACAAGAACCCCAGGCGAGTGGAACAGGTAAGAGATCATTAGTTGAAGTGCAAACAGTACTGCATTTAACATACTACAGGCATGTTAGTTAGGATTTTGAAAAGCTGTGCCTCAGCTTGACACAACTTTACCACTGCAAACCGGGGCAGTTTTTGCAGAAAACTAAACTTAAGCAGAAATCAGACTATAATTTAAACTGTAAATTCATCTTTAAAACTTCTCAGCAAATTAAACATGGATAAGTGTATAACAGAGCTCTATGGACTTTAAAATTGTATTTAAAAACCCAGCAGTGGTGTTGAGCACCATTCCCAATTTGTCACGATTACGAAAGGCAAATTAGGATATGCTGCTTGAACCCTACATGTGTGATCACGATTCTTATTGCAGAACTGGTTGGGCTACCATCTACTGTGCTACCACCTTCCATTACTTGAATGATTCCAGCAGCTTGGACTCCAGCTGCACTTCAATAAAGAAAGATTTATCTGTACTCCAAAGCTCATGTAGTTTTAAACTCTTGCTTTAGCTCCAAGTATCAGTAAGCTGGACGCAACCAATAACAAAATCTGCTTATAGATTATTACAGGCTTGTACCAACTCCTGCCATTATACTTTGGCAGCAAAAGCCGATTCTGACCACTGCAAGTTAAAAGTTGGATAGCCTCACAATTCCAATTGTTCTGAGCATTACCAAGATGTAGATACTCTGATTTTCAGCTTTAATTGTTTATTCTGTATTTTCATCCTCAACATAATGAGCTCTCCAAAGCAAACAGTGGAAGAATGCAGTAGCTGTTCTCCGAACAGGCACAGCTGACATATCCAAACTAAGAGGCAGAGGCCGTCCTACTTAAGTTAAGGAAAGTAAACTAATACAAGGCTTAGAGGTACAGCTGGTGCTTTCAAATTTAAGGGCAGGATGTTTCATCTATTATATGGGACTGATGACAAGTTGACTTTAAAAGGGCTAATTAATGTAAATGACCCACAAAATGACTGAAAAGCCACCCCTGGTAAACAGATTCAGTGAGGCTCAGGTAAGTACAAAGCAAGAATCAATACTGTTTCACAGATTTTTCTCAGGGGGATAAAACAATACCATCTTTCATACAACAGTAATAAAGATGAACTGTATTTCATAAGCTGTGAATGGATTCCTCTGCTATAAACTGTTTTCCTCAGAAGGCATTAAGTTATGTTGAAACACAGCCCTACAATAATGCTTTCCCACCAGCCTAAGCAACCCTTTCCATTTTTGTAATGGAATGATACTAAGAAGAAAGATTCAGACGGTCCACGCAGCTGGTGAACCCACTTCAGGTTTTAACAGGGACAGTTTCCTCTTTTTTTTTTCTTGTTAAAGAAAACAAAAATCCATCCTGAAAATCCAATGAATCAGCACTACTTCAACAGGTTTCAAATATCTCAAACTTTATTTTAATAAAGGATCAGCCTCACAAACCACGAGGCCCCTGTGATAACTTTGTGCCAGTAGCTCATTTCCTGGCTTGTCCACTGCCAGCAATGGACTTTGTTCCATGGCAATTTGTTTTCCTGGTGCCAAGGTTATGTTTCACGAGGGCAACCTAAACCAAAGTACTTGCAAACACTATCATCATGCATCATTGCTCCATTCTTTTCAGCAGAACAAACAGATTAGTATCCATCAATTTATAATAAACAGCTATTTTACCGAGGCTTGACTGTACAAATACAGCAAGTTATCAAATCCTAGTGAGTGACAGATAATACAAACACTTTATTACACACAAAAAAATTGTAATTTAACAGACATGTAATTTTTTGCTACCTTATATTAGATAATGCAGCTTTGTAGAATTAGCAAAGAAATAAATCCAACAAAATTTCATTCTGTACATTGCTCAATTTAAATATGTATATATTACAAGCTTACAAGGCTCATGTCATAGTTAATTTCCAATCTGGACTTTAAAAATCTACCAGAATGGAATCCCCATTAGTACGGTATATCTACCTGTTGCAAAATTGGTATCTTTTAGCTTGCATATTGGGAAAAAAAGAAGAAAGGAGAAAAAAACCAAAAAGACCCTACTCCTACAGTATCACCATTAGTCAGAAGGATTTCAAGGTACAAAGCCAAATTCAAAGTCAGAAATAGTCTTTCAGAAATGTATTATGTAAAGACTAGTGAGAGGCCAGTGCTCCAGACACAGTGATGTTTCTCCCTTTCTTCGTTTGCCAATTAAAATGCTCCGTAATATCTAGAAGTCCTATATGAAAATTCCACTGCCTTAATTATAGAACCACAGAATCATGGAATGGTTTGGGTTGGAAAGGACCTTAAGATCATACAGTTCCAACCCCCTGCCATGGGCAGGNTAGTCCTCTTTAAGCATCAGAGGATGGTTTGAGAAGAGAGAACAAAGTTGGTTTTCTTTTTGCATGTAACTCATAGAATCATAGAATGGTTTGGGTTGGAAAGGACCTTAAGATCATACAGTTCCAACCCCCTGCCATGGGCAGGGATGCCTTACACTGGACCATATTGCCCAAGAATCTCCAATGTGGCCTTGAATACTGCCAAGAATGGAGCATTCACAACCTTTGGGCAACCTGTCCCAGTGCCTCAGCACCCTCACAGTAAATAACTTCTTCCTTATATCCAATCTAAACCTTCCCTGTTTAAGTTTGAACTCGTTACCCCTTGTCCTGTCACTACAGTCCCTAATGAACAGTCACTCCCCAGCATCCCTATAGGCCCCCTTCAGATACTGGAAGGCTGCTATGAGGTCTCCNCAGTCTAAACCTCTCCTGTTTCAGTTTGAACCCGTTACCCCCTGTCCTGTCACTATAGTCCCTAATGGAAGAGTCCCTCCCCAGCATCCCTGATAGGCCCCCTTCAGATACTGGAAGGCTGCTATGAGGTCTCCACACAGCCTTCTGTTCTCCAGGCTCAACAGCCCCAATTTTGTCAGCCTGTATGCATATGGGAGGTACTCCAAGCCCCTTATCATCCTCCTCTGGACTTACTCCAACAGCTCCATGTCCTTCTTGTGTTGAGGAAACCAGAACTGTACACAGTACTCCAAATGGGATCTATAAGACAATCCTGAAAGATGCCAGATCAACAAACCCTTATCTTTGGAAGAAAAAATCCCTACCTCACTTCTTTCTCTTTCCACCCAAGCTGCTGTGATTTATAAAGCTGGCACAAGATACACATTATGGGTATTCAGAGGAATCCCACAGTAACTAACACAGCAGGTCACAAAGTTTCTTGGAAGAAAACCACCTGTAATATAGCCATTCTTGATCCAGTCATTCTGACAGGGAAGAGATTCTTCTCCAGCAATGAGTGCTACTTGGTGGTATTTCCCAAAGCAATGGGGTGATGGGATGCAGACTGGCAGAAAAGAGGGAAGGTGGTGGAGAGAAAGAGAAGTGCAGTATTCTGAAGACAGCTTACTGTCAAGGCACTGAGAATCCAAACATGAAAAGCCTGGACTAGTTTGCCACACATTCGAAGTTAACAGTATAAGTTTAAAGTAGAAGTTAACAGTAAAATAATAGTGTAGGTTTGAAGTAGAAGTTAACAGTAGAAATTAATAGTGTAGGTTTCAAGTCATTTTGAATGGAAAGAGCAAGCAAAAGATTTTTTCTGTGTACAAACACCTTGCAATGGACTACAGCTACTACTCAGCAATTGGAAAAAAAAAAAAATGGACATGTTAATGAATCCNATTTTAAAAGGAAAAAGCAAGCAAAAGATTTTTTCTGTGTACAAACACCTTACAATGGACTACAGCTACTACTCAGCAATTGGAAAAAAAAAAAAAATGGACATGTTAATGAATCCACACAGCCCCTGGCAAGTCCCTCCATCCCCAGTATATATGAATTTAGTGTCTTGAAAATACTATCAACATCAGCATACCATACTATGACAAAGCTTTTCAAGGAGCTTTAACAGTTTTCCATTCTCCAATGAAGTACTACTGTGCACTGAAACTTGAACACTACTGCAATCCTCTCCCTCTCTCACCCTACCCTCACACCTTGTTTCATTCCCCACCTCACAGAGGTATCTTAATGCTCCCCATTGGAAATGGCAACAGTAACGCCTTCAGATTCTGTTGTTGCAGGGATTCTTGGCACTTTCTTAGCAGGGCTTGGGATGTGCTAAGAAGAAGGGAAAAAAACCATTAAATACAGTTTTCTAGTTCACAGACATCCATACTTCATGGCTAGTCCAAATCTCAACAACATTCATGCTACACTGGATGGCTTTGTTTTAAGATAACTGAATTGGGCATGCCTCATGCAAACTGGTAACATGAAAAGAGCCACTTTGTTCTTGTTTCATTCTTGTGCAGTTTCATTCTTGTTATGATGAAATGTACATTTTAAAATCCCATGTTCAATTTTTTTTTTTTTTTACTTCTGTCTTTTACTTACGTAGATTAGCCAAGTATTTAATCTGTGAAACCACTTCCTCCTTTAACGTACATGCACATGCTATGACAAACACACAAACCGTTCCACCATTTAGCTTCAACTTTTAAAAGAGTGCCGAGTGTTCACCTCATGAACAATGCCTGGGTGGACAACTTCAACGCCTGCCTCCAGCGGTCCATCACCCATGAGCGGGCGCCGTGCGTACGTCCTCCTGTGCTTCTCATCCACACGCACAAGGTACCAAGTTCCCTCAAACAGATCTTCCACTGAGCACTGGGGAATATAGTTGGCTGTAACAAAGCCAGTGACACACTGTTAATTGGTTCCCGGTAACAGTTTTACACAGCACAGGTTTGGACACAGTAACTCAGAAAAAAAAAAAACAATCTACATTTTCATGTCAGCCTCACTGGACCAATGAACACAAGCTGTCAGAAGTAGAAAGAAGTTGGACATTCCCTTTATTCTAAACCCTAACAATTTAAAGTCAAGTGAACTAAGTGATGAGCATTTTGCTGTGCAACTACAAACAATTTATACTTATGAAGCTCTTACCCAAATGATGTGTTTCCTGTCTAATCTTCATATTTTCAGCAAAGACATCCGGTGCAATACATTTTCTGGAGTCAAGTCTTGCTTTGAGATCAGACAGACTGGCAGTAATTTTGTCCAATGCAGAACCTACAACACAGAACCATTATGTAAGGTCGCACCACTGCCAAGAACTGCATGTTAGCATGTTAACATTTCAATTTCAATTCAAAATATTTTGCATTACAGCAGCTAAACCTTTTGTCATTGAAAATATTCCAAATTACTCCATCAAAACAGTAATGGAATTTGAAGAGTATTATTTAAGGAGATGCTTAAACATTCCCACGAGTTGGAAAATCTTCAATTTAGCATTACTGTCATTACGCACTGCTCTGCAGGTTTACTTATTCTGGTGAGTAGTTTCATGAGGCATTTAGCAGGGAGCTGTGCAAGAGAGTTAATTAACATTTCTTCCTTTCACTCACCAGGAGTGGCATCCTGTGTAACTCTGATGGAATACAGTGTAGCAGCAAACCCAGAGCCATAGGAAAACACACTGATTCTCTGTCCTGCAAGCTGCTCTGGGGAGTACCTGCAAACAAGTAACAACCATTAAAAGTGAGAATTAAGCCAAAGTGCCAAATTTAAGTAACTAGGAAGTGCAGCTAGCTCAGCAGAAGCAGCCAGTGAGTTATACTGAACACAATACACATTTCACATGCTTTTAAACAGCATCAGGCATGGCTGTTACATGATGACTTCCAAAGTTGTCTAAGCAAGACAGAGCAAGGAAATGTCCAGAATATTATTATCCAGAAGGCAGTCAGTTTTCCTTCTTAAGCGACCTAAAGCCTAAAATGAACAATTACATCTTGGAAGGCAAAGTCAGACTAACAGAAAAAAGGATCCAAGAGGAATGGCTTAGTTTAAACTTAATGTAATTTTGCAAAACCCTATCACTGGGAAAAAAAAAAAAAAAAA
>NDXB01011452.1:0-17980 GCA_002631895.1 Agapornis roseicollis | reverse complement strand
TCACACGGGAAAAAAAAAAAAAAAAAAAAAACAACAACAAAAAAACCCCCAAACCCATCCAAAC
The DNA here is from genome assembly GCA_002631895.1 of Agapornis roseicollis. Taxonomy (NCBI): domain Eukaryota; kingdom Metazoa; phylum Chordata; class Aves; order Psittaciformes; family Psittacidae; genus Agapornis; species Agapornis roseicollis. The sequence goes on along the minus strand of NDXB01011452.1, from coordinate 17,916 downwards.
TAAATAAACCCCCTAAACAACAACCAACCAAACAAGCCCCTCATTTAATTTGGCTTTGCTTGTTATAAGTGAAACAGAGAAGGCATTCTGATTCCCTTTGCCACTGCAGTGAGGTTTTTTTTGGAGGGAGGCAGGGTAGGAAAGGTTGAGGCTGGGAAAAGATACCACCTCATAAAAAAGATCCTTCTTCAGCAGACGTAAGCAGCTTCTGACACATAACTTTTGAATCTGCTTGTCACCTGAACCCAACTGTGCATGCAGAATTGTTTTTTTAACTTCTTGCTTTCTGCTTAAGGCAATCTAGTAGGAAAAGGTTTGCTAGATGGTACTTTTACAAAAGGCTTTCTCAAACAAAAACCTTTTATAACCTTACATATAAAAAGCTATGACTTTTTCTAATTATTTTATGCTTACTGGGCTAGAAGAGAGGCAAGGCAACCGTAGACTGAAGGGGTGTACATATTTCCATTCTGATTGGACACAAGTAACGAAGCTTTGGTTTTCTGATTGAAGAGCTCTGCACTGGCTTTCATGAAAGCTTTTTCCACATCTCTGTCAAAATATGTATCCTCAAGTTTTACATCTCTATTAAAAAAAAAAACAAACCAAACAGTTACTAAATTACTTTACAGAAAGTAAAGACACACACTGGAGGTGTAACAAGTTAAGATCATATGAATAAAGAAGATAGCAGCCATTCTCACCTGAAAGCCTCCAACCCACTGAAAATACCATCTGCTGTTTCTGGGTTCTGGTCACTGAGAAAGTCATTCAGCAAGAGTCTAGCCACAGATTTCTGGACCAGTTTACAGTAGGGAGAATGAAAGATCATGAATCCAAAGTCATTCAAGGTGAAACGTCTGCCTATCCCCTCTGGAAGTGGCAGAAATGTTGTGTTACAACTTATGTTTAGCACTTAGTCCAACTATGAAAATAAAATACAAGGGTGGCAGGGTACTAGTGACTGTATCATATCACCACACAAGAGACTACAGTGAGATGTAACTATGGCTGTCAAGATCGTTTAAAACATTGCTGCTATTTCTATTTAAAGGTTAGTTTCTTATTGATCTTTTGCATCAACTAACAATATTTGACCTCCTAGAAGAAAAAGCTATAAGCTTAACAAAATCTCTCTATTCCTATTCAGCGTTTTGATGTAATAGTCTACTTCATTTAACTTAGATGCTCTTCATCCTTATGCCCCTTAGCATGAGTAAAGCAATTACTAAACATGTGAGGTTAAAAAAAAAACAACCAACAAACAAAACCAAACCAGTATAGTTACATAACATTTAAATATTAACCCCAATATCTGAAGAGCATATTATGTGAAAGGTTGGAAATAATATGCTTTTTTAAGCAAGGTTTTATATATTACACCAAGATAAGCGTCCAGAGACTGCTGCTTACTATCAGGTACTCAGCCATACCAGAAGAGATGTAAAACATTTCTTATGGGAGAGACAAAACATTTGAAACCCCTCATAACATGCAAAACCAAGATGGGGACTAGTCTTCACACCGAATGCTAAAACTCTGAAAGTACACTGCCAGCATAGAGACACATTCCAAGAGTTGCCAGATCTTGCAATATCACCAGGTCAGGCTACATACCTTTTTGCCACTGGGCGTGGATTTTATTGCGATAAACAGTATAGCAGCGATCTAATGCACTGAGGTAGCACTGTATAGAGAGTTTGCCATCAACTACAGGATATTCAGAGACCATATCTGGCTTATAGAAGTCATATGCATGCTGCATGTGGGTTCCACGCAACCCTAATGGACAGAAATTGACAAGAATTATTCAGCTGCTTTGAGTCAACTTGAATGTACCACTTAACACATTTGGGGAAACAAGCAATATCTGGCCCCCATTAAGCAGGTTTTCATAGCACTTCAGGCCCACTCTTTGACAATTTTATTGCAGAATCCCCGAGGAAATAAACAGACATGAGCATCTCTAGCTGCTCCCTGAAACATCCTATAATGGACTTGCCTGAGTTAGCCAGGGTGAGAGCAGACAGCACAATTTCTGACACCGTGGGAGTTAATCCAGCCCTCCAGCAAAGCACAACAAACAGGCTTCCAAACAGATCCAGTTAACTGGATGAACAGTATTTGTTTTTTAACACAGGACTAACCTCTCTCAAAAATTAACGGAGCATTTGGACCAACCAGCATAGCAACAGCACCAGCTCCACCTGTTGGCCTAGCATTTCCAGTGGCATACACAGCTATGTCTCCAGCAACAACAAGTGCATAGCGTCCTGTGAAAACCATACACAAATAATGATAAATAGCCAAGAATCAAGCATATTTTAACACCCATCTGTGATTTTCAGATGTTGGTCATGGAGGAGATGACCCCAGTATTTAAGGGGCTCTTCCATCTTGACCTTTCCCCCCACATTTCAGTTACTTAGCAGCCACAGAAATTTACAGGAAAAGACCAGTGATTACTAACCATGTCATAATTTTTTTTTCCCCACTGGAGTTGAGCTTGATGTCCAGTGCATTTAAGACTTCAGAAGGGAAAAACAGTTTAACCTTTGGGCTTTACATGGTTAAACATGAACACTGTTATTATGAGGCAGACTACCCAAAGCCAGAGGAACTTTTCCAAGAAAATACTCTGAACTTACCATCCCACGAACTGGACTCGATCCAATTAATGGCATTAAAAAGAGCAGCAGTGCCTCCATAGCATGCATTGGTGGTGTCAATGCCTTCTACATCTGTATTACCAGATTCTTCAAAGAGCTGCATCAGGACAGTCTTTACAGATTTTGATTTATCAATTATCGTCTCTGTTCCAACCTCCAGTCTCCCAATACAATCATAGGAAAGGCTGTTCCTCTCCATCAGCTTCTGAACCACAGTCAGGCAGAGAGAATTGATATCCTCCCGGTCAGAGCAGAATCCCATTCTTGACTGGCCCAGCCCAATGGTGTACTTCCCAGCATCCACACCATCATACTTCTCCAGCTCTGTCTGGTCAACGTATTGAGAGGGGAAATATATCTCCAGTGCAACAATTCCCACATCTTTGGGCCAACAGTATTCAGCGTTCACCGGAAGAGACCCAGGCATCGTGGTAGATCTATAAGGAAAAAACACAAAAAAACCACACACACACACAAAAAGAGACCAATTTATTCACATGCATTTTGAGAGACCTACTTTCACTTTCTGCAGGCTTGTAGAAGTTCTATTTCAGGTATTCTAAAAAGTCATTTGCAAAAGGCAAGCCTCTTCCCCCTGAGGAGAATTTGGTCTGAGCGTACTGTAAACATCACTAGAAGCTCTGTAACATTTTTATATTAAGAAGTAGTTTTAAATGAAAACACAGATTTCAGCCCTGGAGATGAACAGGTGAAGGTTAAGCCCAAGTTATTTCACCAAAGCAAACCACATGCTTAACAAGTGTTGAGAAATTAGTTCATATTAATGTTCATTATTGTATTTCTGCTTATACGCAAAGTCTCAATTTTACACAACCAAGCTAGGAACATGGGATTATTTTTATTGACCTTGCTAGTTGAGAACTTAGGTTTAAAATTTAGCCTTTAACTCTGCCTTAAAACAAGCCAGTTTGTTTATAGTTGCAACAACGATAAAAAGCAGGCATTTTTCTGATGTTTGGTCTTTTTTCTTCATTTCTGGTTGGGTTTTGGGGTTTTTTTAAGCATACTCTTTTGGCATTTCAGAACACTGGAACTACCAACACCAGGCCTTGAGGAGCATTTCACATACCAAAATGAATACAAAAGGATTCCTCCTGACAGACCAAGTTTTCTTATTTAAACCCTGTAAGTTTATTGTCACTGCACTAGAGAATATTTCTCATCATATTACTTTAGCCCTATCCCCATTATACAGCCATGCACCACCTTCCTGTAGTTTTGCTCATTTCCTTACAGAGCACACTTGTCCCCTCATGCCAAGCTGCAAGTACCATCAAACTGACACAATTTGTTCCATAAAGTGTGAGTTGTTTGAAGGAACTATCCTGATTTTGGCTGAGATAATTTTCTTCCTAATAGCTGGTGCAGTGCTGTGTTTTGGCTTTAGTCTGAGAAGTAATGCCAGTAACACACCGAAGTCAGTAGTGCTTACCCTGATAAAGGACTTTCCAGTCTCATGCTCTGCCAGTGAGGAGGGGCACCAGAAGCCAAGAGGGCGCAGAGACAGGACACCTGACTAGCCAAAGGGGTATTCCGTACCACAGCATGCCCAGTACATGAACTAGGAAGAGTTACCCGGAAGGGACTGATCACTGCTCAGGCTGGGCTGTGTATTGGTCAGTGGATGGTGAGCAATAGTACTGTGCATCACTTGTGCTTACTATGGTTTTCTTATTTTGTTTTGGTTTTTCTTAGTTATTCCCCTTTTCATTATTATTAACAGTAGCAGCAGTATTATATTGCCTTTAATTACTAAGCTGTTCTTATCTCAACCCACAGGTTTTACTTTTTTTCCCAATTCTCCCCCCCATCCCACTGAGAGGGGCAGAGGGGGATGTGGAGTGAGAAGCTGAGTGGTACTTAGCTGCCAGCTGTGGTTAAACCATGACAGGAATAAAGTATATCCCTTCAGGAATGCTGACTTTACAGGATGCATGTTAAGATAAGTGTCAGGAAAACTTCAAGTGTTTTCTGTTACAGGTATGTTCTTCCAAAACTGAAGTCCGAGCTTCAGTGGTTAACCATTTCGACCGCCTCCAGCAAACTCAACCATACCTGTAAGGTACCTAAACCTTCATTTTTAAGGTATTTCTCTTGCAGCCTGTATTAAAACGCATGAACGGGAGGAAAACGCTATTTAACGCTGCCCACTGAAGCGCCGCACAGCGCACCGCCACGATCTGAAGCAAAACAAGCCGTTTGGCGCTCACCCCGCTACCATCCGACCTCGCCACACCCCGTGCCCAATCGCGACCGCATCCCCCTCAACCCACCCTTGTCCCGAAGCCCGTCATTTCAGAGCACCGCCGCGGCCTTGCTGAGGGCGGCAGGCAACCCCCCTACCCCGGCCCCACAAACGGCTCAAGGTTACCGGTGACCGGGCCTAGGACACGGCCAGGAACCACCGGCGTGGCTTAAGGGCGTCACGCCCCGTCCCAGCCGCAGCGCCCACTTACACCTCAGCGGAGGGCCCGACCACCATCCACCCACCCCTCTCACACGCACGGCACGGCACGGCACGGCACGGCCCTTACACGGTGCGGAAGCCCATCGCCGGCTGCCGGCGCGGAGAGCCGCGCATGCGCATGGGGCAAGCGCGAAGTGCGCAGACGCAGTAAGATCGTCCCTGTCCTGTGTCTGGACGGCGGCGCTAGCCGTGCTGCTCGCAGCCCTGAGGCGCCCCTTGAGGCGTTGACAGCGCCGGCAGCTCCTGCAGCGCACACAGCTGTGTGCTGGGCTGCATCAGGAGGACGCCAGCAGGGACGGGAGGTGACCCCCCCACCTCCGCTCTGTTCTGCTGAGACCTCGCCTGCAGCAATGCGTTCAGCTCGGGGGGAATACAAGAGGGCCATGTAACTGCTGAAGCGAGTCCAGAGGAGTCCACGAAAATGATTAGAGCGCTAGAGCAACTCTGCTATGGAGGCAGGAGAGTTGGGTTGCTCAGCCTGGAGAAGAGAAGGCTCTGGAGAGGCCTTAGCACAGCTTCCAGTGCACAAAGGAGCTACTAAATCTGGAAGAGGACTTTTGGCAAGGCCATGTAGTGACAGAACAAGGGGAAATGGCTTTAAACTGGCAAAGGCCAGGTTTAGATGAGACATTAGGAAGAAGTTCTTCACTGCAAGTATGTTCAGACACAGGCATAGGTTGCCCAGAGAAGTTGCACCTGCCCCATCCCTGGCAGTGTTCAAGGACAGGCTGCAAGGAGCTTTGAGAAACTTTGTCTAGCAGAAGGTGTCTCTGGTTGGAACTGGATGATTTTTAAGGTTCCTTCCTACCCAAACCATTGTATGTTTCTGCCTCCAGGAAGCTGGTGAGCAGGATTAACGATTTGTTACACCATAGCAGTGGGTTTACACTGTTAGAAATGGAGTGGCCATCACAGCTTTACTAAAGCCACAGGCAGAGAAGGGATCATGATGGTCCAGACTCCCCAGGAGCTGTGGGACAAGCTCAGGTTCCCTCTTCAGCAGCACAATGAGCAAGTCACGTGCATCTTGCGGAGCCACAGAGCAGCACTCTGGTCCAAAACTTGCTCCATGAGCATCATTTCACCCCAGATATCCACAGGCACTGCAGGGGAGGAGGAGGATGCTTTCCATCCCCCTGTACAAGTGCAGACATAACACTGACAGGGAGATCCCAAGGTACTAGCTGCAGCTCTTTCTGCCACAGTGTACCTCACTTTCTTCAAAACAGGTCAGCGATCAAAAAGGAAATTTACATTCTTGCTGACTCAGCACAATGTCTGGCAGCCATCCCAAGGACAAGCCTTGAGCCCAAAGCAGAGCATATTTCTGCTCCAGGAGCCAGAAAGCCACAAGTTAAGAGGCTGCAGATAATCTCAAGAGGCTCAATTTTCTCCAAGTTATACACTAAAAGCCAACTCATGCAGCACATAAGGACTTGGACTATTTCATCAGAAGGCTTTCTGAGGAAGACAGCTAAAGGGAGACTCCTTTTTGTGGGTGGCCTAATACCAAGGTCACCAAACATACCTCAAATAGCAGCAGTCATATGGCTACTGGCTGTACTGCAAGGGGAATCATGGCTTTATTAAGGTGTTCTGGTCACTGAGGGAAACGGGACAAGCTTAAGCCAGTTAGTCATTACAGGGGGAAAAAAATTGTTTACTTAATGCAAAACAAACAGCCTTTTGTCCTCTTGGTCAACCAACAAACAACGTCCCATAACTCAGTTTTGAAAGAAAAAAAAAGCTTTCTTAAAAGTATGATTTCTTTTAACAGACTGAGAATGCCAAAGGTTTTCATATAGACACTTAAGAACGCTTTGTCTTGTGTACACTCAGGATTCTGTAAGAAATGAACAGGCAGCATAAAAGAGCCACCACTTTCTGCTAGTGTTGCCAGAAATCTGTTATCTCACCACAACTGGTGCCTTACATTGTCTTTGTGTATTTTTGTATATCTTTTATTGTATCAAATATTGCATATTTAAGAATATGCATTGGTACATATATTGATATATTTGAGAATATTTATATAATTGTGAATATTTTGCCAATAATTTGACTTTAGTTCCTGCTGAAGTCCTTCACTCCTGCAGAACACGTGGCTGGAAGTTAAGAACTAAGCCTGCAGCCCTTCGCCACAGACAACGCTGCTATGGGTTTATCTGCTCCCCTGACCAGCTCCCGGCTCAAGGAGAGCCGGCGGATAGACCGACCTCTCGGGTGGCAGCAGGGATACTTGCGGGACACTTCAGCCCCTCTTCGTAGGTCACCCCCCGATGATCCGGCAGCCTCAGCAGCGACATCAGGCAGCCACACTGCCGCACCGGGCGCTCGCAAGACGTTGCTCACGCCGCGGGAGGTGGGTGCCTCCACCCGGGTCGAGAGCACCCGCCGCGGTACCGGACACCGCTCATCCCGACAGGAGCGGGGGGAGCTGCAGGGACACCGCCCAACCGCGGAACAACCCCAAACTGCGGGACCGGTGACTTGAATTCTGCCGTGAAACACACCCCCGTACCTCGCCGTGTGCACCCTCTTGGACTGTGCCCGCACTCGGGTGTGTGCCGGGTGCCTGCACCGGGTTACAAGCGCCATCATGGAAGAAGGCGATAGCATCCCTGAGGCAGCGCCCGCTACCTGTGGCATGTGAAGGGGAAGCTGGGCAGGGGGATACGCCCACCCAGCCCTCTCCGGCTTGTCTTTCTGTCGCGACAATGAGAGGCGCTAAGGTGACCTGCCGAGAGTGCCGATGCTTTCAGCGCCCTCCTGGCCAGCCTCCTGCGGGCAGAGCCCGTCAAGTCCCGCAGCAGCCGCCCGCCACGGCTCACTCAGGATGAAGAGGCTTTCCCCGGGGCACCGGGACGCGACTCTTTCGGCTGGAGTCTGTCCCAGGCGGCTGCCCCGGGCGGAGAGATGCTCTGCCATGCTCCAGGCAGCGCCCGACGCGGTGGGTGTGCTGGCACCCGCGTTAAGAGAGACACACGGGTGGAGAGACACCCAGGCACGCCTCCGTTTCTCTTTTCTCACTCTTTTTTTATCTTTTCCCCTTTCTTACCGCACTGCAGGCACTTCAAACGCGCTTGCATCTACTGAGATCACTGGTCCCAGCTATACCAACCCAGCCCCAGCCTGCGGGCGGCTCCGCTTCCTCCTCGCCCCGCGGCCGAGGAGAGATGGAGGGTCCGCCGCAGAACCGCAAGGCTCCCGGAGCCCGAGCCGCACTCACCTGGTACAGGCGATGGCTACCGGAGTCACTCACTGCGCCTCACTTCTACCCGTTCTCACGCACGAGAGAACGCGCTGAGTGCCGGCGTGCGCCGCCTTTTAAATAGCCCCGCCGCCCCGGCTCCTGAGCGACAGCTCCGCCGGCCAATCACAGCTGCCGCCGCACAGGTCCCGCCCTCCGGCCGGCCGGCAGCTCGCGGAGAAGGCGGGGGAAATGGTGTGAGAAAGTGACGCGGCGTGGCCAGAGGGCGGCGCGCCAATGGGGACGCGGCAGAGGCGGCGGGCGCTCAATGGGAGCTGAGCGCCGCTCGGGGGCAGCCAATAGGAGCGCGCTGCCGACCGCGGGTGAGAGTAGGACGGCTGCCGGTCCCCGGCGAGGCGAGGAGGTAGTTGCCCGGCAACAAGAGGCGAGGCCCGCCCGGCCCCAGTCAGCAGGGGTTCGGTGGGGGAGCCCGGTCAGGGCCGTCCCGCGTGTGGCCGTGGCCGCGGGTGAGGGTCTGTAAGGCGGCTGCAGCTGGCTGAAGGGTCTGCAGGTAGTCGGGGACCATGGTGCCGGTCGTTGGAAAGCGAGCCCCATGTTTAGGCCTGCAGAACTGCTCTGCAGCCCTAGCTTGTGGCAGGCCAGGACGAGGCATTTGGGGCTCTCACGGGTGGCTCTGCCAGGGAAATTGCTTCACGGAGGATGTGATGTCCTGTCCTGGATTGTCCTGTTCTGACGAGAGCGACTTCCTAACTTGTTAAACCCACAGTGTGCCAAGCCAAACCTCTTGGTGGTGGTGGTACTTGGGCCATCCGCAGTTAACTAATGTATGGGTGCCACATGCCAGCCTCTGTAGCCTTTAGGCCCTGTGCTAATCTATTGCTGCACAGGGTACTGAGCATCAATATGCTCCCTGAGCATATTGAGTCACTGAAAGTACAAACCTTTGTTGCAGATGAGAAACTGGTCAATAGAAGACACACATTTTAAAGCCTGGATAATTTGGTTGTAAAACACCTCTCAAAAAAAAAAAAAAAAAAAAAAAAAAAAAAAAAAAAAAAAAAAAAAAAAAAAAAAAAAAAAAAAAAAAAAAAAAAAAAAAAAAAAAAAAATAACACAGCTTTAGCTGGTGTCAGGTTCTGTGTGATCCGATTGCTACAGCTAGCAGAAGACACCGCCTTGATCAACTGTTGTAAGAGTTAAACCCGTGTTATTTCTACCATCTTAGGGGCAAGTAAAAATAATGCAAAAGGAAAAAAACTCCTTAAAAGTGTTAACTCCTGGCCTTGAGAAATTGAACATTCTGTTATCATCATTTAAAATCACAGCGTTGTTGTAGAACTATTTGTAGTGCAAGGATTGAGAAATACTGCTGAGAAACCGAGAGTTTTGTTTGCATGTGTCACCCTGCAGTCTTTGATAACCTTGTTCCATTTGTAATGCTGAAAAAAACACGTTGGCAAAATATGAACTGAATAGATGATAGCATAGCTATCTTCTGTGCCTACAAACCAAATGGACTTCTTATTAGAAGTTGATCTTCTGTTCTGGGAATCTAAATCTTGAATTCCTCCTTTTTTTCCTTTCCTATCACCAAAAAAAAAAAAATATCCCAAAACAAAACCGAAGCTGGAACTGTGTCCTTGGTTCTAGACTTCAAAATGGGTCCCAAATGCCAGCCTCTCACTATATGCTGTGGTGGCAAACTGTTTCCTATCACTGAGGTGCTTGGTGTGTTTCAGATTTAGAGAAGAGCAGACATGCAGGAGGAGATGAAGCAGTCCATACAGGATCTCATGTCAAGGCTGTGAGTGTGCTTTGATATTGTTCAGCCCCATTCCCTGCTCCCTGTGGCTCAGCTGCCTGTGGGCTTGGACAGTTCCAGTACAGTGCGTTCATGTAGCCTGGGATGGGGCTGCAGTGAATACAAATGTGTGATGAGGAACTGTGATTTGTCGCCTGCGTGGCCTCTTCCCCTTCACTTGAAGCTCTGTTCAAGGCTGGGCCCTTGCCTGGGCAGCACTGCCTGATATGCCTGTGCCTGGCTATGTCCCTTGCTGATCCTGACCCACTGACTTGACTTGCCAGCTTCATCACCTCCACCCTGCTTGTCACTATGGACTCCTCTGGAAATCTGGGGTCACTCTGACCCTGCTTGCCATTGCTGGCCCCACTCTGCTTTTTTGTTTGGGCACTGTCAGAATGAGGTCACTGCCCTGCCTGCTTTGTTGTCACATTCAGTTCCTGGCTCACCTGTCCTTGCTGCTCCCTGACAGCTTAAATCTGCTCTCTTGTGAGCCTGTGCATACAGTGCCATGTTTTGTTTTGTTTTCAGATAAATGTCATATTTGCCTTCAAAATGGTAAAGGCAGAATGGGGTTTTGTGATTCTTTTTTTTTTTTTTGGTGTGTAGTCAACAGTAAGCATAGATGTAAACATGAATCTTCTTACCTTTATTACATCTTTACACATCTAATAAAAAAAAAAGAAAGTGCCAAAATGACTAAGATCAGCTTGGGGAGATGATTCATATTATTGCTNAATGGGGTTTTTTTTTTTTTTTTTTTTTTTTTGGTGTGTAGTCAACAGTAAGCATAGATGTAAACATGAATCTTCTTACCTTTATTACATCTTTACACATCTAATAAAAAAAAAAGAAAGTGCCAAAATGACTAAGATCAGCTTGGGGAGATGATTCATATTATTGCTTTCTTTTCCATGGTCCGCATTACAAAAGGATGGAAGGCACCCTATAGTCTTTGACATTAACTTTCTGTGTTGTAGAAGATAGTATGACACAGACATGCATGAAATCATTGCTATTGATTTAAAATCATTTATTTGAAAAAAAAAAAAAAACAAACAAAAACCAAAACCAACCCCCCAGAAAACCCAAAAAGCAAAAACCCAAACACCAAACAAACAAACCCTAACAAATTAACAATCTATAGGCAATAAAATTATAACCATGCTATCCTATGGTTTCAGTACTGAAGCATGTTTGAAGATTACACCCTGCAGATGATGAAGGAAAGCTAAAATGTAGAATGTGATGAACATTTGGATTTTCAGAATTTTAAACTGAGGTTAAGGACACAGTGCAGTCATATCTTTTTAATAGTTGTCTTTTGTTAAATTCAGAGACCAGGTATCTGACCTACACTGGTAAAAGCAATGTATTTGTCTCCTCAGGGTGTTTCTGGATACAGATACTAACTTAAATTTACATCCAACCCCCTGCCATGGGAAGGGACACCTTCCACTAGAGGAGGTTGCTCAAAGCTTTGTCCAACCTGGCCTTGACCACTGTCAGGGATGGGGCAGCCACAGCTTCTCTGGGCACCACCACACCACCCTCACAGTGAAGAATTTTTCCCTAATATCTAATCTAAATTTCCCCTCTGCCACTTTAAAGCCATTCCCCCTTGTCCTGTCACTACATGCTCTTGTAAAAAGTCCTTCTCCAGATTTCCTGTTGGCCCCTTTAGGTCCTGGGAGCTGCCCTAAGGTCTCCCCTTAAGGAGCCTGCTCTTCTTCAGGCTGAACAACCCCAGCTCTCTCAGCCTGCCTTCACAGCAGAGGTGCTCCAGCCCTCTGATCATCTCCATGACCTCTTCTGGACTGACTGAAGCAGTCCTCATATTGCAGACTAGTTTGATGACTAGTTAGTTATAGCCTAATATCTACTACTTGTTCTTATTAATCAGTACAATTTATTTTATAGTTGCTACCAGTAGTATTTTTCTTCTTATTCAGCTTTATGAGGCTCCTATTTGCTTTTCCCATCGCTGAGTATATTGCAAGAGAATTCCTAGGAAAGAAATACTATCTGTTTTTCACAAGAAGGGATGTGCCTCTACTGCTGCTGCAACAGACTACAGTTGATTTATATGAATATCTAAAAAAGATCTCAGTAATAACATTAAAGGTCTCGGTAAATCTTGTTCCAAACTTCTTAGGTAATTAATTATAGTCCTCTAACCAAACTATGCTCCAGACATGTGATTGCCACTATTTGCAGCCCAGCTTATGAGAATGACAAAAGTTTTCCTTTTGTGGCCCTACAGCTTGACAAATCTGTCCACTGAGATTCTCAGTTGAGACTGTATGGGACTAGTGTACAAAGACGAATCCTGCACCTCAGTAATCTTAGAACTGGAAACCTGAGACAGGAGAGATCCATTTAATAGGTACGGCATTACTAAAGAAACCCAGCATGTTAGCCCAGAATAACCTTGGAGAAGAAACATGCTCAGATGCTGCTAGGAAGCATCTTCGTCCATTAAAATCAAATCTGTTTTGATAGAAGAGGAATTTGAACTTGAGGCTCTCTTGCAATTTTTCAAGTGTAAAGGTGGGTAGGATCTCCTAATCCAGTACTGTTTTGAAAGAGAAGTATTTGCTGTCTGATGACTCACCTCATTTTAAGCCCGTGTATCAAATTCAGGATGCTGATATTGTCTCAATAGACCCAACAGGTTCTTCTATTTAGTAATTCTTCAGCAATTCTCTCCATGACTTTTTTTTTTTTCCTAAAGCCTCCTAAAGAGATAGAGACTGTTGTGTTAGGTTAATAACTCTTAAAATAAACAGCCAGATGATTAAAGCTGTTTCTTAAAACTATGTAAGAGTTCATTGATTGGAAATTTCAAGAATATTAATTACACGCTTAATCTGGATTTAATTAAATGGGAGCTACATTTAAGTCATTAAAATTCTCACTGGGATTTTCAGATGCAGCCAACTACATCTTTAGGTGCCTAAATCCATTTAAAAAAAGCTTTACCCAGTGTTTTCAAGGAAAACAATGTCATGTGTAATAGTAATCTCTTCCACAAAATAAGATGTTGAAATGATTTTACTGAGAAAAAGTATTGATTTTATTTTTTTGCCAAGCACAAAATAGCAAAGGTCAAAAATAGTGCTCAGTTAAAGGGGGTGTGAAGTTATCCAAGCGAAGGTTTGGAAACTAGAAGGATTTTCTTTTACATATTCATGTTTTAGGGTTCAGAGATAGATGAAACTGTACCAGACAGTAGATCTTTCAAATGCTGTTCTTAATCCAATATCCATGGAGAAAGTTTTCTGGATTGAATGACTAGTAGAAGTTATTTCTAATTCAGTTCTCAGAAGAATGCAGAGGAACCCAAACTTGAAATACAGCTAGCAGCTGGTAGAGGACTTCTGCCATCTGGTAATCTCCCGATTTGATCTGCTGACTTCGGGAGAACCTGATACACAATAACACACACTCTGAAGAACTGGGAAATGTAAACAAATCTATCAAAGCCTATCTTAACGTAAGTCCAGTAAATGCAAACATTTCAATAATATTTGAGTTGCAGAGATGGCTAGGTTTTAGAATATTTTGTGAAATTGTAACAATTCCAGTTATTAAAACTGTAAAACTGTTTAGATCACACTTTGCTGCTTTTACACCCTATGTACAAGAGGGGGAACTGCAGCAGAGTTACAGAATTTCGAATGTGAGGCAGGATTTGTTGAACAGATACAAATCTAAGTTGTGAGGGCCAGGAAAGCTGACAGTGCAAAAAAAGGTCACCACTAGGAAGCAGACACTGTGATCCAACCAGAGAGAGAACCACAGCTGTGCTGCGCACTTAAAACTGGCAGGCCTGCAAGCCAGGTCTGCATGGATCTTCCCAGCAGCCTATGACCAGACCAATAGGCTCTTCCCTTCCCTCCTAATATACCAGACTCCACTCGCGGTGGTGATGCTGCTGTGGCCTCAACTAGAGCCATAGTTTCACTTTTTCTCATCTGTACTGTTAGCTTGACTTTGCTCCCTTCTTTCTCAAATCTCCCAGACTTTCCTGACTTGCCTTTCCCAAGTGGTAACACTGAACCATTCTGTAAGTGAAACAGTCTGATGGTTCACACAGGTGTCAGGCATGCCTGTGTCAGCCTGAAAAGCTAGTTGCACAGCTCTAATCCTGTGAAATACTGACGGTCTCTGATAGAAAAGCATGGAAATTAGGGTACACTCCATATTTTAGTCAGTACTTTGGGTACCCTGTATACACTTGAAAGGCTACTGGTTGCATTGATGGGAAGGCTATGAGGAGCTGAAATGCCATCACTGATCCACCTAGAAACCTGTGATTCAACAGAGAAGTGTGAAGGTAAACTCAGGAATCAGGAGTAGAACATGAGGAAAACAATAACTAGAACTGTCAGAAGCAGTAAGATGTAGATACAGTAGTGTTATATATTCTAGCAATCTAGCATTCTTGGCCCTCTGATGGCCTGGGCACAGGAGGATTGGATTCTGTCTAACACTCATTCACTATATCCATGTGGTGTTCAGACAGTCCAGATGGAATGGTGGCGTACGTGTGCCATTTCAGCTTGCGTAAGCCAGGGTCCATCCTCTGCCTCCCCAGCATGCTGATCATGGCATTCAGGAAGAAGAGATTCTGTGCAGGTTCAGAGTCAGAGAGATCAATCCCAGCTTCTGCTCCTGGCAAAAGGCTTCCTGCATGACATTTCAGCAGGCAGAGGATGTAGAAATGCCAGCATACACTATAATGTACGCTGGTATATGGTACAATGTACAATGTTGTACACAATATTCCCTAGAAACTGGATGAGGAGTTAGATGATACAGATGTTAGGAGGCTGTTGGCTCATCAATGAAGATAATTTCTTGTTTTTTCATACCTGTTTTGAAAGGAGCCACTTCCTTTCATCAGATGTGCATCTGTGGGAGTATGCTACCTGTTCTCTAGTTGCCTTGTACAGATATTCATCTTTATTTTATTTAGGGAACCAAAAGTGGCTGCTTCTGTCTACTGTCATCTGCCACGTTTTCTCCCATGTTTGCAGTATGCAGTTAGTCATAACAATTACAGAACAAACCCAAGAGACAACTCTGAGGAGCTAATTTAAGTCAAATGCAGTGAATGGAAACAAACAGTAATTAGCAGGGGAAGAGGATGAAGAACAGAATTATTCTGTTTACACAGTATCTTTTGCTAGCTAAATAAATATTTAAAGTATGCATTCTGTGGCATTCAGTCTTTTTGAGACCTTTTTTTTCCCTCATTTGCTGCTTCCCACGTATGCCTCTGAGGAAAAGTGCTTTTGACAGAGGTGGTTTTGTGGAAATAGTAAATTAGTTTGAAATTTCCAAGGAAGGAGCAAGGGAACTGGAGACTCTGCCACTCAGGAGAAGGCAGTGCAGAGCAGTGGGTGGGAGGTTATGGAGCAGCATAGTCACTAGTAATTAGTCAGACCAGCATCACAATTAGTCTACAAAGAAAGGCTTTGACAGATACGTGAAATTTTCAATGCTAGTTACTAGAAATTCAGCAAAGAGGGTAGGAAGGACCCATCTGAAGTTTGAACAGGTAATAGAATGAACAAAGGCAGTAGCAATTATCTTTGTTGCATAGCTCCAGATGCCACACTTTGGGTTTGATAAACAAGCTCAGTTATTATCACTGAAATTATATTTCATGATATTAACAGCCAAGAGCAGAGATTGTTTGGAACAGGTAAAAGTTACATAGTTTTGGCCAGCTAAACCAAACTAGTATCTGGAAAGCCATCTGTAAAATTATAAGAAGAAATAAAAAAATGACTGGGAGAATAGAAACAAAACAGGCAACAAAGGTGATTGCAGACAAGGAAGGACCAAGAACAGTACTGGGAAGAAGGCTCAATGAGGAGGAACTGCATACTGGCATGTTAAAATAGAAATCACAGGGAAGATTGTAATGAAAACAGGGTGGGAGAGAGGAGGATTCAGGTCTGAATTTAAATATGGGAAATGCTTGCTACAGGGTGTTGTCAGGAACATTTTGTCATCTGACAGGTAATCTGATCAGCATAATTCTTATGTACAGGTGATGTTTTCTGCCACTGCTTTCTCTAGCACTTAGGTACTCAAAAAGTCATTTTAATGCTACAATCAAATCAAAATGCCATATGCCACAGGTATCTTCATCATGGAGCTTTCTTTATCTTGTTATTGTTTCTTTCCTTTTCTTTTAATAATTCTGATTCTTCTCTGCTTTCTATCAGGGAGTTTCTTTCTGGGAGTCCTGTGCTTAGTCTTCTTCATCCATTTTTTAATTTTTCTAATCCGTGGGCTCACACAAAACTTTCTGCCTTCTATGTAGAGACTGCCAGAGCAAAAAAATAGTGGTTAGTTTCAAAGGAAAAATTTTAACCCCCAAACATTTAAAAGTTGATCATACTTATCACTCACTTATGAAGACCACAAAGCTAGAACTTGTTAATCTTAAATTGTATTTTATACTATGGCTATTCACTTTTGTCTGATTTCAGATACGTAAAAGCTAAGGTGTAAAGTTTGCATGATTACACTTGTCTTCCAAAATCTGAAAAAAAAAAAAAAGCTTTACAACTTCAGTGGGTCTGAAAAGAACCACAATGCAAAATAGTTGTTGTAGTTTGAACCCAACCAGGCAGCACGTTCGCTCACACACACACACACACCCCCCTTCTGGCCCTCCCCTCTTTCCTCCCCATTCCCGGAGGAATGGGAGGGAAGATCGGCCAAAGAACTCCCACTGGTCAGATAACAACAGTCCAGTAACCAAGGTACAACACAAATCACTATCGCTATCACCAACAATAATAACAATGACAAAGAAAACAAGGGAAGAGGGTACGATACCACCCGCCAAAAACGAGCCCGACCGGGAAGTTTCCCCTCCTTCCGGGTAACTCCCAGTTACCTCCTGGGCATGACGTGCTATGGTATGGAATACCTCTTTGGTCAGTTTGGGTTCTGTCCCTCCTTTCTCCTGGTCCCCCCTTCCCTCCGGCAGAGCATGAGGCTCACAAAGTCCTTGGTCAGGGCAAATATCGGTCAGCAACAACCAAAAACATCGGCCTTATCAGCCTTGTTCCCGGGCCAAGTCAAAACACCAGCTACTAAAGAGAAGAAAAACTGACTGCAACTGCTGAACCCAGGACATTATCCACCCCTTATTCCATACCATTCATGTCATGCTCAGATCCCACCTTCTCAATATACTATCACTCTTATCTCAGTGTACTCTTAACTTAGTGCATGGACCAGTCCCTATAAACCTACTGAGTCCATCTGTTCCATGATATCAAACTTTGTCTATTGAAATAGTCTTTCAAAGCAGGGGAAACTGTGTGCAGTGTTGAGTCATTGCTTGCTGATGCTGATTGCTCCTTTACTGCAGAACTTGCCTGGTTCTATCAAAGTTCATTCTTATCGGGAAGATGGTTGAAGGAAAGTCGAGGCCAGTCTCCGGTAACCCAAAGACATCTATTTGATTGGCTATAAAAGTATTACACAACAGGCAACAGCATACAATTGATTTCATGGGCTGTTTTCTCCTAAAATCAAATCCCCTTGAGGTATACATCGGACTTCCCCATCTTCCTGCATTACCCACCAAGTATATCCAGATCGCTAAGCAAAAGCAATCCCACGAATGGGTCTGCCTTCACCTGAAACAGAGATGACCCAGACTGTCTTCCCCAGCAAATTCTTCATGTGCACCACAGGAACTTTGTCTCCCTCC
>NDXB01011449.1:53787-71616 GCA_002631895.1 Agapornis roseicollis | reverse complement strand
CCTCCTGGCCTCCCCTCCTCCCTGGCAGAGCATGAGGCTCACAAAGTCCTTGGTCAGACTAAAGATTACTGAGCAGTAACTAAAAACATCGGGGTTATCAGCACTGTTCCCAGGCTGAAAGTCAAAAACACAGCACTGCACCAGCTACTAAAAAGGAGAAAAAATGACTGCTACTGCTGAACCCAGGACAATCAGAAACAAAAGAAAACCCACAGCTAAGCCAGAAAAATCTGGTTAGGCATTAATAATTACTTCTGTTTGTCCTAAGTTTTATTTTATTGGGTAATTTTCCAGAAAAATAACTTAGCATAGTAATAAATGAGATTACTCAGCCCCACTAGTCTAAGAAAGATCATTTTGATTGGAGCAGTTTGATACCAAAATCACTGTACAGGTAAGACGACTGAAATCTACCTCTGATCAAGTCACTCACCTTCCAAGTTGGGTTATTCTCACTGTCAGGACCAGCAATACCACCCTCACGCACACACACAGAAGAAATAAACTAAACAAAACCACAAAACAATAAACAAAACCCACAAGTGATTATAGATACTGAAATTATTCCTATCCAAGGATCGCTTGTGTGATTAATGTTCCGAGCAAGACAAGTCACTAGGCAGCCCGTACTGCATAGAGGAGTAATGAGATACAGGAATCCAAAAGGAACAAATACAGCAGCCTCCTTCCAAGTCAAATGTACTGAATGTTTTTTAAAAGCAATAATTACCACTAACAATTGTTTTGCGGTAATGCCTAGAGGCCTCATTCAGGTATCAGGAGAATGGTGCCACGCAGCGTATACACACACATGCTCAGAGGCAGGCTCTGCTCTGGAGAGCTTACATGGAAAGGCTTTGAAAAACTGGCTATGAAGATACTTCAGGGAAGAAATAAAGAGCGAAAGAAATAAAGAATGAAAGAAACTCTTTCCTTGTACAAAGAGTGAGCAGAAGTTGCATTATGTCCAAAGATTGTGGCTTGTAACAACGCTCTAAGGTTTAGTCTTACCCCTCTCACCATATGGGCATAAACCTGATTTACTTGATGGCTATTGTCTACAGCCTTCCCAAAGGCAAGGTTTTAACCCTTTCATTTTATTTTTCTTCCTAGTGTTAATGACAACAAACTGTGTTTACAATGTTCTCAAATTGTCCAACCGATTTTAGTTTCTGCGGAAAACCTGCTTTAAAATGTGGTTTCTATTTAAAGCCTTGTATAACACATTTTAGCCCAAAGCATTATTTAGTGGCTACATTCTAAACCACTTCAAAAATGTGTTTTTTATAATAGAAATCCTAAGAGGTGACTACCCTAATGTTTGCTTGACCTTCACACACACACACTTCCGCTGTACCACCCAACTCCTTTCTTCAAATAGAAAAAGTCTGTAGGTATAACATGCCTGATATGAAGAGGGGAAATGTGTTTCAAGTGAGGTCATATATCACATCAATGGAGTAAGACAGTGCAATAGCTGCAAATGTTGGAGAGGCTGACCTACCTGTAACATTTGGTAGAACTATCAGAATTGTGCTAGGATCAAGTGAAGTGTACTTATACAGGAGTTTACATTTTGTCTCTGCCAAGCAACTACGTCATATAAACCCCCACAACAACTTACTAAACAAAGCTTGCCATTAAAGAGAAAACAGGGTAAAGCTGCGCCTCACCCCTCCTACAGAAAAACTGAAGGTTCAATGTAAAGGGAGAAAGGGGAAGTACAGTTCTCTGGCTCCCCGGCTTCCTTACCTGGCAGCTTCACCAACAGCCACCAGCCAACCTGCTGTACATTGGTTCCGCAAGGCAAAACTTTGCACTGCATGACTATACCCTTTCTTTCCCATGTTCCAGCCTAATTTTTCACATGCAAGCAGGGAATTCACATATTCAAAAAACATAAACAACTACTCTCAGCAGCAAAATGTGAAGTAACGATGCAACTTTAACACATCATTCAGTCATACCATATGCAACATGCACAGCAATGCCACTGGAAGGACTCTTATAACACAGCAATAGTGTTACGACTGTCAAGTGGAGATCTTTGTCCATGTGCACAAGCAGGGAAGGGGTTGGGGAGAACATGATGTGTGCAATGAGCTTTGTGACCAAGAAAAGGAGAACAGGGCTTGAATTCTTACCCTACGTAGTGTTCTTATATCTCACCTGTCCTCCAGCTTCTGCATCTGCCTGACAGTACAGCATAAATGCCCCCTTTGACAGTAGAAACTGAGAGCCTCCTAACTGCACCCCTTCTTTCCTCTCATTACCCTGGCTGCTACATGAAAAACTAGAAGGTAGTCGGACTTACCACTCCTCTTAGTATTTCAGGTGTCCTTTTCAGGCAACTAACTCCAATACCTAAATCTTATCTGCTGAGCTGCTTCACTGCATTTGCAGTGCCAACAGTTATTGACAAATTCATTTTTCTTCACAAGGTTACAAAGTCCAGCCATAATTTCTGCTGCTTCTAAATCAGCTTACTAATGTCAGCTCTGGAACCATTTGAAATTTAACAACCTAATCCCAAGAGCTGGAGAACAGTAACATTTTGCACAAATGGATGAGGTTAAGGCAATTTCAGGCAAAACTTCGACTCCCTTGTTGCAGATGCTAAAAACCCCTGCAACAGCATTAAGTGGGAAACCTGTACTTAATGCTACATAAATAAAAAGCAGTTTTCCTTTTCATGAGCACGGAGATTCTTCCAGGATACTCTGGCTAAGATTTATCCATTCTTTCTACTCATTTCCTCCTTCCCCCACACCATCCAGAAAAATATGCAAACAGAACTACAGCCACATCATCTCCTCCAGATACTTGGAGCCATAAGAGTGTGCCTGGTGGTTCCCAGCCACACAATTGAGCTCTCCAGCCTCATCCTTCTGGGGCCAACAAAAACACAATATATTACTCACAGCAGTAAGTGTATTGGATACATTTCTACAAAACATCAGGGTGGAAAGAGGAGCAAGAGCTCCTCTGACAAACTGAAAGGGAGTGGCATCTCTTTCCTTCAAATCACATTCACTGCCCCTCCTGCATGTTCTAAACCACCTCTTCTTCCTCCAGGACACAAAAAAGGAAAAGCCTCAGAAGCTCATAAAAACAAGAAACAAACCATTTAGGAGTCACTCCTTTGAACACATCCTTGTTTTTCTAAGCAAAATCCATCACTCCATCATAAATCACGTCACCCAAACTAAGAAGAAAATAAACTCTGTTGATAACATAGTCTTTTCCCCAGAGGGCAAAGTTCTGCTTCAACTAATCCAAAGAGAAAGAAATCAATGTCTGCTCCTAAACCTTCTCCTTCTGCACAGCAACATAAAATGCTACCACAGTGGTATGTAAGGTCATCAGCTTCAAAGAAGCTTCAACTACTGTACTTGCAGAAGCAAAACGATGAAAGACACCATATGGCTTCTGTCATGGTAGATAAAGCTAATGGAGGCATATAATGAAAATTTCAATTCCTCTTCTCTGTTTAATCTTTCCCAGTGCAGCACAGACAGTGCCCTGCAAGCCTTTTCTTTCCAGATATAAAGCACTGCTTCCTCTTCAAATCATGGGTTTTTTCTCTAGCAGATGAAATATTTTACTTAATGTCCTACAGTTCAGAAAATATGATTAAAAATGTACAGAAAAAGGTAATTAGATAAACATCTGATACTATGATAAATCCTATTACAGAAATTCAACTTGGACATCCTCACAGGCAGCTGAGTCAGAAGGTAAAAAGCTACAGTCTCATGAGCACAGCACATCAAAAATGCAAGTATTAGGACTTACCAATTTCTTCTATTTCTTCCAGGAAATCATTATATTCATTTAGACTTGGAAAGTCATCCTCTCTTTTATTGTATCTTTGAGAGAAGAGAAACAAGCATTTATATAAATACACAAAAATGTGATTTCAATTTCAGTAAGGCTCTTGATGCAAGTCTATTAAGTATTGGCCTATTTTTATCAACAATGTGCTTTGTTGCTCCCAAAACTGACCAACAAATAAAATCCTTAAGAGGAGACAGAAGCGCTTCTTTCAAAGGAAAGGAGCCAGCCTGGCATAAATAGGTGCTACCTTTGCCTCCTAATTGACAATTCCTTTTCCAGGGTTACACGTGAACAGGAGAACAGAGACTAGAATACCCTAGTTCCAAGTCAGCCCTTTAGCACAAGAAACCTGTTTAAAAAGCCAGAGGCAGCAGTAACACTCACAAGAAAAGCTTTTCTAGAAATAGCAGAAAAAAGAGCTTGGCTTTGCACCAACAACAGAAAGCATGTCAGTACAAACCGAAAATGCGAGACACTTATTGTGTATCAATAGAACATTCCAGAATTCATTTATCCAACATTTGACAGATGGAAAAATTAATAAGATAAAAGGAGAACTGGCTAGAATGTGAACAACTTCTCAAAGTCAAGACTTTGGGCTTTCTTCCCAAGAAAACAAAGCTGAGATTCTGCCTGGTCTGTGGAGCAAGACACATTATACCAGGAATATAAAAATCTAAACCCGAGAACTCCCCTCAAATTCCAAGTTGGGGACACTTTTTCTGCCTACTAAAAAGTAATCTGTCAAATCCAAGTGAACCAAGCATTTTATAATACTTTTTAACTATATTTCATCATTAGTCAACTAAGTTGACTTCATTCCAGCTTGACTTTTAACTTCAGCAGAATTTATCATCAAACACGAGAACTATTACTACTTTCCCCATCACCACGTTGGTAGTCAACAACAAAATTTCCCCACATCTTGGCAATATCATACAGAATTGCAGAATCATAAAATGGTTTGGGTTGGAAAGGACCTTAAACATAACCCAGTTCCAACACCCCTGCCATGGGCAGGGACACCTTCCACTGGATCAGGTTGCTCAAAGCCCCATCCAACCTGGTCTTGAACACTGCCAGGGATGTTCTGGCACCCTGAACATCCTGTGTGGCAGCCATACTTTCTCTGGGCAACCTGTGCCAGTGCCTCACCACCCTCACAGGGAAGAACTTCCTTATATCTAACCTGAACTTCCCCTGTTTAAGTTTAAACCGACTACCCTTTGTCCTATCATTACAGTCCCTAATGAAGAGTCCATCCCCAGCATCCCTATAGGCCCCCTTCAGATACTGGAAGGCTGCTAGGAGGTCTCCACACAGNCACCACCCTCACAGGGAAGAACTTCCTTATATCTAACCTGAACTTCCCCTGTTTAAGTTTAAACCGACTACCCTTTGTCCTATCATTACAGTCCCTAATGAAGAGTCCATCCCCAGCATCCCTATAGGCCCCCTTCAGATACTGGAAGGCTGCTAGGAGGTCTCCACACAGCCTTCTCTTCTCCAGGATAAACAGCCCCAACTTTCTCAGCCTGTCTTCGTATGGGAGGTGCTCCAGTCCCCTGATCATCCTCATGGCCCTCCTCTGGACTTGTTCCAACAGCTCCATGTCCTTTTTATGTTGAGGACACCAGAACTGCACACAATACTGCAGGTGAGGTCTCATGAGAGCAGAGTAGAGGGGCAGGATCACCTCCTTGGACCTGCTGGTCACGCTCCTTTTGATGCAGCCCAGGATAAGGTTGCTTTCTGGGCTGCGAGCACACACTGCTAGCTCATGTTAAGTTTCTCATCTACCACCACCCCCAAATCCTTCTCCGCAGGGCTGCTTTGAGTCTCTTCTCCACCCAACCTGTAGGTGCACTTGGGATTGCCCCAGCCCAGGTGTAGGACCTTGCACTTGGCTTGGTTCAACTGCATAAGGTTGGCATCGGCCCACCTCTCAAGCTTGTCAAGGTCCCTCTGGATGGCATTCCTTCCCTCCAGTGTATCAACTGAACCACACAGCTTGGTGTCATCAGCAAACCTGGTTAGGTTGTCACCAGCCACCTCGCTTTTCATGTGCCCTAGCATGGCTTCCAGGAGAATCTGCCCCATAATCTTGCCAGGCACAGAGGTGAGACTGACTGGTCTTTAGTTTTCTGCATCTTATGATTCATTAAGTATTGTGCTAAGCCTTAAATAAATGCTGCCAAGCTTACAATTTACCTGTATGTACATTTTTGCAGACGCAAGTCTCCCCAGGTTTGTCAGGCTGCAGACCCTCTTCCACCAAAACATCAACTGGCTCACTTACTTTACTTACAAAATGTTGTTTCTTGGCCACAGAAAGTGAGATGCAATTTTACACCTCGTTTGTCTCAACTCCAAGAGCTTTCAAATCTGCATGACAGACTAGTAACACAAGGCTCCTAAGGAAGCATTTCCTTACTAGCAGTTGCTGTGTGAAGTAGAAAACAATGTGAACAGAGCTTCTCTTGTCAATTTTGTTTTGAAGGGAACTGACCATCAACTCTGAGAACACATACCCAGAAACTAAACCAGTCAAGGGCCTATTTCTTACCCCACTCCCATGTTCATCTCCTCAAGGGGAAAGCAATATCTAATCACCTCCATTTAGGAGGCAAATCTTCGCCAAAGAAGGCTACACAGGAACGTTCTCTAATGCTACACAGGAATCCCTCAAGGCTAAACTGAGAATTCAGTTGTTGCATAAATCAGATTCTCTGAAATTCCTCTATATTAAATGGATCCAGTTTCATGGGTCATCACTTTAAAAAATGAATTATCTCCTCTTTTCTTCTAGGCATAAGTTAATCTTTTAAAATGGTGATTCATGCAATACATCTGCCTTCTGTTCTTTTAACTGGTGATACTCACATTTTCAGCACTTTCTTCCTGATTTCCACTTCCTTGTCGATAGCAGGATCCTCAAAGAGCTGTACCCTGAAGTTACTCTTCCGCAGAAGGGTATCGCACTCATGGCAATTCCCAGCCCCTCTCACAAACAGCAGTTCCACACAGCTCTCACATCTGCGGGAGAAAGGAAGGGGTATAAAGGCAGATGCATGTTAAACAGTAGCTGAAACACAGGATCGTTCCCTTTGTGTGTTGTTTACATACACACTATAAGGACTAGTGCCAGTGCTTCTTACTCCTGGGTTTCACTATTTCTCCAGCACCCAACAGTGGCAAGGAGGCAAGGGAGCTCCAAACTGGCTGAAAGGAAACAATCCCAGCAGTGCAAGTGCATTTATTCTCCTTGCCCCAAACAACTCTGCCTCTTTGCTGAGACTAAAAATTAATCCAAACACAATGATGGGGTTTGTATCAGCCGCAAGCTTGTTTAGTGACATCATCAGATTCATTTCACATGGACCAGACTACAATATCCTTATTTACTCTGTGTACTACCTTGCTGCACAAAAAGCCCCATTTACTGTTTTTATGCCATTCACAGTGCAAGGTACTATTCAGCACAAGCAACAATATAAGTATTGCCAAAGCATTTACCAGTAGCCCCACACAGGAACTGCTGTAACAAACCTGAGCTAAACTCCAGCCTAACACATCTAGAAGAATTCAAATACCATTTTAACCAGTGACCGGCATTACGCAGCTCTCCTGTGCCTTCTCTTACCACTTTTTAAAATTGCACATAAAATATACTTGACACAAAGGCTGCACAGAAATAAACCAAAAATACCTTCCTGCTTCTGTTCCTTTTCTCTTCATGAAGATTCCAGATTTTAACAAGATGCCTGCTGACCAGCCAAGCTGGCATTTAATAAAGGAAGAACAAACAAGAAAGTCCATTTTTTTTAAAGAGATTACTTAGGTACTAATAAAAGTGTAAATTTCTAGCAGAGAACAACACCTGCTGCAGTCATTTCCTACTTCAGGGGAGGCAAGAGACTCCCTACTTATAGCTTTGCTATATTGAAGCCAAAGTAGTTGTACATTGAGGGCTGAGCTATACCATACGTCCACCAATCCGGCAGAAAAGCTAAACAAGTTCAGAGAAACAATACTGACATGGTTGTGAACGACCTTAACCAAAACTTTCACTCTGCTGACCTACCTCCAACTAAACTGGTTCCAGTACTTCCAGAGGCAGAGCTGGCTAGGATCAACCAGTTTTACCCAGCTTCTGTTTTCAAGATTAGAAAGTGCAAAACAAACACAATTGTATCTTACAATTAAAAAATAAAATAGAGCTCTTTTTTTCTGTTAATACAAGCAGAACTTCAGTTTCAAAACACACAGCAGCTGCCAACGCTGAAGAGCAAACTTTGAAGTTACTTTGATGTTTTCCTGCTCCAGAATTCCTTTAGTTAGAAAACTAAGAACATTTAAATGCAATCTATCTAGGAAGGAAAGCTCAAACCTTTTAGCACACTAGGCCTGAAATTTGTAAGTTACTGAATTCAAAGGAGGTTATATGGGACAAGTCAAGGGCAGACCTCAACTTTCTCCAAATCCTGCCTCCTCTGTATCTCCAGATAAATTTAACACACACGGACCCCAAACTTACTCCTTAGCATACATGCTTACGTTACATGCTTTATGCAAATAATTTAGCTCACTGTTACGGGAGAAGCAGCACTAAACACAAGAGAGAAGGGAAGGCAGGGAAAGGGTTTTCTCCTTCCTCCCCTAACACGTCTGTGCATGCAACAGCCCGATACATAAGGACAGTTTCATGGTCTCCTTCATTTTGGCAGTTTGTGCTGTTTATGTGTCTCTCTCTGAATACAGCTGCCAAAGCACAGGGAGGGGAAAAAAGGGAGTGCAAACCTGCAGAACTTGGCAGGTAGATCCTAGTGCAGGTGTTTGTATTGGGGTTTTTGGTTGTTTGGGGGTTTTTTATCATTGTATTGCCTAAGGACCAACAGTATGGGGTCTCTGTATGCAGACATTATGGTTCAAGTAGCGCTTGAAACCACTTCCCTGCTCCCCTCCCCTAAATCAGAGACACTTCAAGTTTACACAAGACTTGACCACAGAAAGAAAAACCCCGTCTTGGAAGAACACTTAGCACTTTATACAAGTGCTTCAGTGTCTTCCTAAATTGGAACCAGTGCTTCTAAGGCTGGAAAACAGCTTTCCATGAAAATAAATAATAGAAAAAAAAAGATGAGTTAACTCCTCACTATGGGAGCCCTGTGCCAGGTGATCCCATTCTCACTCATTCACACCCACCCTCATATTTATTGGTTGGTAATTCCTTCTGAATTCAAAGGAGGTTATATGGGACAAGTCAAGGGCAGACCTGGACTTTCTCCAAATCCTGCCTCCTCTGTATCTCCAGATAGATTTAACACACACAGATCCCAAACTTACTCCTTAGCAAGTCTGTCACCCTTCCCTCAACAAACTGCAGCTGCTCTCCTAGCAATGGCAAATGTGTTTAGCCACACACTTCCACTCAATTCTTGAGGAAGGAAAAAACACATCTCCTGAATCCTGAAACAAGTGCTACAGACCACTGAAGTCAGAGCAGATGCAAACACCACGAAGGCAGATTTCAACAAAGATGGGTTTAATAAATTGTTTCACGTCTTGAAATAAAGATTTCAAAATGTGACTAAGAAAAAAACAACACCAAAACCAAACCTCACACTGTAAAATTTAAAAGTACAGAATAACTTCCTCCCCCCATTTTTTAAAGATATGCAGCAATTTATGTGACTTCCCCAAAGGCATCCAACCCATGCAACAGTCAAGACATGCCAGGCAGCAGAAGGGGACACCCCGAAACTACTGCTGATATTACACAGCTCCCACATTGTGCATAAGGCACATCAATTCAAGGGATTCTTCCATTTCTTTGCAAGTCCAACCCTTCTCATTTGCCTTAGTGTAAGGACAGTCTGACTATGAAAGCAGGACATCATTCAGTGCAACTTTTATTGGCCAATACATCACATACAGCTTTCCCCAAATGAGCAAGGCACCAAACCACCTGCTTAATTCCCTTGCAAACATGACCACATGCTTTCGTAAATTGGAAGCCTTAAATCAGCAACTTTTATATGCATATACATATTAAATGCATATGCATATATATTGCACATAGAAACCAGCTATGACAAATGTTCATACTTAAAAAACAGGTATATATGTTGTTCAGTATTATTCAATACTGACTATACAGCTTTACACAAAGTCTAAACAAGCACTCAGGGTGCAATACTGCCAACTCTCCTCTTCACACTGAGGTTGTACGGCCCCTGTGATCTGTATTATATTTCATAGATTCACTAAAATCTTTCACTACCTTTTGGATTTAAGTTTTTACCCTGATGTATTGGGTTTGCATGGCAAGGTATTGGTAGCAGGGTGGCTAATAGGGCTGGCTTTTGTTAGCAGCTGCCAGAAGTTTTCCCTATGTCAGATGGAGCCAATGCCAACCAGCTCCAAGACAGACCCATCACTTATCTGGTGGCTGAGCCTATCAGTGACAGTGATAGTGTTTCTGGGATAATGTATTTAAGAAGGGGGAAAAGTTACTGCACAGGAGCCCCAGCAGCCAGGCAAGAGTAGTAGGAATAAACGAGAGAAACAGCCCATCAGACACCAAGATCAGTGAAGAAGGGGAGGAGGGGCTCCAGCCACTGGAGCAGAGGTTTCTCACAGCCCATGGTGCAGACCATGGTGAGGCAGTATATCCCCCTGCCACCTCGCAGCCACCATGGAGGTCCACAGTGGAGCAGATCTCCACTTGCAGCCTGGAGAAGACTCCATACAGGAGCAGGGGGGATGCCCAAGGAAGACTGTGACCCTGTGGGAAGCCTGCACTGGAGCAGGCTCCTGGCAGGACCTGTGGCCCCATGGAGAGAGGAGCCCACCCTGGAGCAGGTTTGCTGGCAGGAGTTGTGACCCCATGAGAGACCTATATTGGAGCAGGGGAGAAGAGTGATGAGTCTTCCCCTGAGAAGGAAGAAGAACAGAGTCATCTGGATGAAGATATTAATAGAAAATGCTCAGAGAGTTACACATGCATGGCCAACAGGGGAAGACTATGAATAACATCACCAACAAAAGCAATCACAACACCTCAAGGAACAATAAAGTCTCCTGGTCTAGCACATCAGGATAATAAACATGAGCATGCTCATTTTCATTTCCATGGACACTGGTTTAAGTTGTCTTGTTCTTCTCTTTCATCCCCATGAAATATTAAAACAAATGGCTCAGTCTCTAAGCAGTCTAAAATGACACCACATTTTTGAGGAAAGCAAATAATAAAGCATCTAGATGGCTTGTAGTGTACAAATAGCACTACATGTCCTCATGTCAGTGTTCAAGGACTTCAGGATAAGGATCGGACTAAGAATGGTTTTGGTACATTGCAGAAAACAAGCAGAGGTTCCTCTCCAGAAAACTGTTAGATATTTATCAACTAAATTAAACTTACTGGAACTGAGTGTTTGTTTTGGATAGTGTCTTCAAAGCGTATGAGATATGTGCCCTGCATTCCCACACATGGACACATAGGCGTTGTAGGGGTGTGATGGCAGATAAGGAATCAAGCCTCCTGGACACTGACTGGTTGAAAATGGCTCACAACATTAGCATCCTTTGATAGCACTGCTTTATTTTCTAGCTTGGCTGGCAAGAGAGCAAACAAAACAGAATAAAGAAAGAGCTATATTTCACAAGCAGGAGTACAAAATATTCTTTCTCCTAAAATTTTAGATTTTGCTGAGCATAACAGAAATTTGCAGGACTGCCGATACACAACCATTAATTATTTCAGAAAAAATCTTTATGGCTTTGCTCTTGACTAAGTACATTACAGAATGAGTTACTACCTTTCTTTACAAAGGCTATTTTTAGTAGACATAAGTATTAAATGATATCAAATATTTAGAATCTCCAAGCCTCTCTTCTTTAGCTTCCACAGCCAAGATTTCTGTTATTTAGAGTAACACATAAAACAAATGATCCTCTCTGCAGAAAAATCAGGTTAGATTAAAAACCAATAATGCAGCCTTCACCATATAGCCAAGACCTGAACCATGAACAAATGGAATGGAAAGAATCATCACGAAAAAGATGTGTTTTCACTTGTTCCTCAATCCTAGTATCAGAGAGAAATTTACTTGCAGAAATTGAATGACTCCTGATTTATGACAAGGGAACATTAAGAACCAACAGAAAAACACACACGTGAGAGAGCTTACAGAAAGAAATCTAGATTTTAAATCAAAGATGCTTCTAGAAACATTCACAGGCTTTTTGCTTAGCTTGGGCTAGACAACCTTGTGTTCCTGTACAGAGATCCTTGAACTGAGACAAGAACAGCCCAATTTGGAGCAAGCACTTGTCAAACCTGTTTATTTCACAACCTTCAGTACATTTAGCAAGTCCCCGTAGGCCACAGTGGTTTCTGCTACATAGCCAAGGGTTCATCTACTATATGCAGCAGGCCATTGCAGGTTTATTTTCTAGGCTGATGAAGTAACAGGCACAGCCCAATAGACAGGTTCTTCCTAGAGTCTGTTACTGTGATGATATCAGTGATCCAAAAACCAAAGCCATCGAGCAAAAGTAATTTTCCCCATGTTACAGGTTAGGGATCAAAAGCTGAGGAAAGAGAAATAAGTGTGGCTGCAATGACACCAAATGCTTCCAAGAGCCTTGGATTAAAGAAGTTGATCAGTAGTTCCCAGATGAGCAAAGAGTTGGGCACAAAATTATGCCTTTCCTTTTTCAAACCTCAGAAATTCAGAAATCTTTATTCAAGTACTTGCAGAAGCAGCTGCCTATGTGTTTCGGGCCATCTTGTCACTGCCTGCCAAATACAAGATGGAGCTGGGAGAAGACACCAGTTACTCCTTCCCTCTTCCTCTGTTCAGATTCTTTGAACTTCTACGAATGGTGACTTTGCTGTTTTGACTTTGTAAGGAGACAACTTCAAAACCTTATTTGGGGAAAAAAACAACACTAGGTCAGTCTTCAACTAGTAAATGTCTCACAAGCAGCCCACGCACCATGTAGAGATTACAGTNAAGATGGAGCTGGGAGAAGACACCAGTTACTCCTTCCCTCTTCCTCTGTTCAGATTCTTTGAACTTCTACGAATGGTGACTTTGCTGTTTTGACTTTGTAAGGAGACAACTTCAAAACCTTATTTGGGGAAAAAAAACAACACTAGGTCAGTCTTCAACTAGTAAATGTCTCACAAGCAGCCCACGCACCATGTAGAGATTACAGTTTGTTATGTCAGTAAGACACATCTTGGGTTTCAGGCAGAAATCACAACTCAATCAACAGATGAGAATTTTGGGGTTTTAAACACTATTTATAAGCTATCTCCAGTTGTCTGTGACTCCCCTCTGTTCAGTCCACAGCAACATACACTGCAAGACAAAATCTCAGAGATCACTTTGCTAACATGCCATTTAGTACTGAGACTCCACCGAGCTGATTTTAACCCCACCTTTAACCAACAAGCAAAACAACAAGAACAAAAAAGACTTCAGTATCTGCCAATACTTGGTATCATGTCAGTTCTCAGCATCATGTGCCTTCTTTTCCACTATTTGTTTCTTTTGGAAAAAAGGATGCATGCACAGACTTTCCTTTTTGTTCTATCAGACGAGTTCTGTTCCATACTGCAGAAAGGACTAAGTTAAATGAGCCCAGACATCTCAAAAATGTCATAGACACTCAGCCACAATTAACCCTATTTTCCAAACACCCATATACATACTACAGTACACAGAACAGCTCATCTCAACTGCACTTGCCAGAAAAAAAAGCAGAACAGGTACTGGTTGAACTATAGCTTTGAATGACTGACATTTTAAACAAAAAAAGGACATACTGAGTCAATTACTAATAAACAAAAACATTTCCACCACCCATTGTGTTTCAACATCTCCACTACAAAACCATTTCAAGTGGCTTGGACCTGACAAGAGAGTTTGCAGCAAGCTGAAACTTAACTCACATTTATCCAGCACAGATGAGTCGCTACTTTTGTCCTAGAAAAAAAGAAGAACCTTTTATGATAGTATAGAGAAAATATTTCCATAGGTATTTAAATTAAAGTGGTTCTTTATGAGATACTGCTGCCTAGCCAATTGAGCACGCAATCATAAAAAAACATGTCTTACAGCACAATTATGTCAACTTGGTCAAACAACAGGCCAATACTTGACAGGCCACTTCTTGACACTTCAATAGCAGCTGTGTGGCCTTGAGAAATAAGTGCTTTCACAATGAGTAGGCATAAAATTGACCAAGAATTCACCCAATGTACCAGAACAACCTCTTCAAATCCATTACAGTCTACTGGGCAAACATATGCACTAAATAATAATTCAACTATGTCAATAACCCTTTTATTATGCTTTATTTTCTTTGATTAAGAACCTTTGCAAGCTTTCAGAGTTCTCAAACATCAAATCGTGTTGCTATCAGGATTAGCAGCTGCCCACAGCACACCTGAACTTGCAATTTCGAAACTTTCCATGTCTGCCCCAAATGCAGAAACTGCTTTTTTAGACATGACCCAGCTCAACATTGCTCATTGTCTCACAAGACAAACACACTTATTGCTAACAATTTTAACCAAATTTCATACAAGACACGTTGCTCCCTTCCCCTTTCACATCCATATAGGACTCCTGAGAAAGTTCTATACCACAGTGTGGGCTGAACTGCCCCCAGAGCTGACAGGTCTTGCTAGCTCAAGTATTTTGAGCATTCACTTGATCAGTCTTATGAAACACCTGCATACGCCAGAAATCATGCTGGAAAAAAAACAAAACACAGACAACTGAAAATAAACACTCTGGGGACCCAAAATAGTCACAACAAATTTTTTACTTGATCCGAAACAAGTAAAATCTTCCATTCTGTACTTTCAATGCCTTTCAGAGCATAACAACGGAATGGGAAGCAAGACAAAGAAATGGCAGCTATATGGTAAAAGGTGGGGAGGCTGGGGAACTAAAAGGTGCCATGATGGGATATCCTCATCACAATACTGAGGGCTTGTCATCAAGACACTCCCATATTTCATGTCTGACCTCAAAAAGTAAGACGGTAAAGTTGGTTAGACACACATCTGTAAGAGAACGAGGTATATGACCAAGGCTTTCCATAAAAACAGCCGTGATTTGGAGTCTCAAGGGGAACCACGCAAGTCTCTCAACTCTCTCACAAACCAAAACCTTTACTGATCTCTTGCAAGCATACCTGCTGAATGACGTTCCTACGTTGGCTCGTCTCTCCCAGCTTTTGGGAGGAACCAAGCCAAATTTCTGCCAAGAGCAGGGGCTTGTATTTCACTCGAAGTATAAAAAGTACACAGTCCAGTTTCCTTAGGCTATTCAAATACAGAGGGACAGTGTGGGTGTGTGTATACACAATTAAAAACAACTGAAAAGAAACAGCCTGTTGGAGCAGTAACTGCATTGTCTATGTTCTGAATAGCTCTGAATATACTGTCAGTGCTCAAAAGGCAATGTGTAACAAAGAACTGTCCTCTACCACTAAACTTTCTTGGTTTGAAAAGACTGAAAAAACAATCTGCCAAACTGCTATGTGGGAGCTCCTGCACAAATTTTGTTATGATACAGTAAAATCAACTGTTTCTTTTTATGCAATTTGTCAGAAACCAGAGACCAAACTCAATGGTTTGACCAACTCCCATTTTGATGAGCCGCAGAAGTCCTGACAACTTTGAGTTTATATATGGAGCCTCGGAACATCAAAACTGTGTTTCTACATATTAAGCACCAGTACCAAAGAAGCTGCTATCAATCATATGCCTTCATACTGCTCTACACTGTCCTTCTCCTGCTGTCCTCTCCCGCAGGCCAGAAAAACATTTGTGCAGCCACATCATTTGCTGAGGTTTTTTTCAGCAAGATGAACTCTCCCATTTGGCTCACCAAATGGAGAGAGTACAATTCACAAATACCTGTACCAGCACATAGCAACAGGCAAACTGAAGGCAGGAATGAGCAACCAGATTGAGAAAGCTGAAGTGGGATGTTGTCATATATAAAATCCCAGGCAAACCAAGCACATCACACCACTATCATGAAAGTCCTGAAAACCAGACGTATTTAGAACTCAGCCATTCGCAAAGCTAAAGCATGAAAAGAGCAGGGAACAAGGACTATGTTTAGTACTGGTCAATGCAGTTTAGTGCCCAGCAGCACAGGCAGGCACTTTTGTAAAAACCACTACAGACCTACAGAGCTTTGTTGATCTGATCTCAAAGTGGAATCAAAGGAGAACCCTCAAATGAACTCCAGGTCCCAACAAGTTGAGCACCTGAACTTCCTGCAGACTTCAGACAGGTTAGGACATCCCACAAGAAATACTCCCATTCAGGAGCTTCCACCCATGTATTGACACTGAGAGGGCTTTGACGAAGGGAAACACCCCAACTGCAAACGTGTGACATGAGCATCAGCACAGCCAGGCTGCAAAGCAAGGGAAGAGGAAAGCACTACATCAGCCAACCTCTGAACAGCTTCACCTGCTATAAGATCACTTCGTCAAAAACTCTGGCAATAGAAGATCNGAGGGCTTTGACGAAGGGAAACACCCCAACTGCAAACGTGTGACATGAGCATCAGCACAGCCAGGCTGCAAAGCAAGGGAAGAGGAAAGCACTACATCAGCCAACCTCTGAACAGCTTCACCTGCTATAAGATCACAAAACTCTGGCAATAGAAGATCCCCCTCCCCCCAGCATTCAACACATTCTTTACCTACTGTGTAATAACATGTGAGGCAAGACAACTCAACTCTAGGAGAAATACTTCTCCTCGAAGAGGGCTCCTCACCAGTGTCACTGGAAATAACCACAGTAAACCCATCTGTGAAGATGCCCAGCATGGACAGGACCCCCAGAAAAGTCCTTTCAGCCTGAATAAAACCCCAGAACTAAATTATGAGGGATAGCCACTGGGTAGAAGGGCATAAAAAGCTGTTCCTCTCTTCCCAAGCTCTGAATTCAACAGCACCCAATACTGTTTATTAAAATTTGTCCTCCTCTTCCCTCTTCCAAAGCTTTTACAGCATACCCATCTATTTTTAGCTTTATCCAAAAGTAACAGAAGAGAGAGCACAACCCTAAGTGTCCATTGTTATTTCAGGGTACCCTAAAAGGTTCTTGATAAACACATCTAGAAAGATGAATCAAAGCACAGTTACAAGCAGTATGAGAACAGGCAGTATAGCAGACAGGATAACAAGTATTTCTCAGAACTAGAGAGCAAGCATTCTTAGCTTGTCTTATTTCTGACAGCCCACAGAATTTTCCCCTAATCTTCGTTTGCGAAGTCAAGCCATGATGATGATGATGACACATAATTTAATATGGATATATATTCTAGTAGCATGGGAAAAAAAATCTTCTGATGAGTACTTCTGTACACCTTGTATTACACCCTGCCTTAAGTCACCAGTATG
Source organism: Agapornis roseicollis (assembly GCA_002631895.1). Classification (NCBI taxonomy): domain Eukaryota; kingdom Metazoa; phylum Chordata; class Aves; order Psittaciformes; family Psittacidae; genus Agapornis; species Agapornis roseicollis. The sequence continues at coordinate 54,330 of NDXB01011449.1, read as the reverse complement.
ATCTTTCGTGCAGCAAAAGGTGGTGGTCATGACTCAACAAATCATCACTCCTGGCTCTTCATTAGTCCAATACAGCCTTCAAACTGCTTCTTAAGACTGCTGCCTTTTCAGTGGGACAGACCAGAAGCATCAGTAGCCTTTGAATACTAGTATTTTTGTTGTTGAGAGCAGGCCAGTTTCCTAGAGTAGTGTAGGTAATTTTACATCATATCTCAATTCCCTACTAGAATTTCTGTTCATTTCCTGCCCTAAAGCATCATTTAAAATGACTTGCTAAATCTCTGTTGCCTTTACTATTACAATTTGAACAGCTGAATGTCAGAGAAGGAAGATGATCTCTATGCAGTCCTTAAATACCTTACAGAGCAGAATCTAAACCATTTGTAACACTAAGTTGCAGAAAATCTCATCAGAAAAACAAAAAAAACCCACAGTAACATTTCATTGCCTTCTTTCATTGAAATACAGACTTCATCCTTAAAAAAATATGCCTGGGTGAATAACTCCAAAAAAGAAAGACTAGCATTAAAAAAAAAAAAAAAA
>NDXB01011449.1:19648-52335 GCA_002631895.1 Agapornis roseicollis | reverse complement strand
TAAAATTAAATAAAAAAAAAAAAAAAAAAAAAAAAGAAAGAAAAGAAAAGCTATTTCCTCAAGCTTAAAAATAAATGGCAATTGCTATTTTCGTACATTAAATCAGTTGGTGAACACCACAAAAACTTTCTGAAGTTAAATTGTAAGGTCACATTCGATGCAACTACTTTTAGAGGAAGGTTTTAAACAAAAATAAGGAGGATGTGTCAGACATTCATTAACTATGCTGGCATCTCAGCCATTTCCTACAGATTGCAGGGGATAAAAACCCAGCCCTACTTCAGTGAAGTTAGAAGGAGGTTTGCAAGTTATCAAGCAGGACTAAATAAGCAAATACGTTACTCACCATACCGAAAACGTTAACACAAATCGTTCTAAGTTGCAGCATATTTCAAACAACTTTATCATGATGAAAGTTTGTGATGCATATTCACTCTTTCAATATTTGATAATAGGAGAGAAAAGGAGGAGAATCAGCTGCATAATGTGGGACCAAGAAGCAAGACAGCATGTATTAACCATCAAGGATTAATGGATCAAAAAGACTAAAGTAGAAAAGATTACTGTATTTAGTAAAATACATTATATTCTTGTTTGTATTTATACCAATACCGGCTATGCAACAGACCACATAAAAGAGAACACCCCAGTGTAGTTACTTGGCAGTGGATAAGGACATCAGGACAAGAGACTGCAGAGGATAGGGACAGGATGACACACAGCTGCCTCCTAACATCCATAAGCTGATCACAATCATACTGTTGTCAAACCATCTGAAGTCAGATAAATATCCACAAATCTGTTCTTTGTTATGTGGAGTTCCTCCCATGCATAAACACCAAACTCAGAGCGTGGATTTGTTCGGCATTTGCGTGTGGCTCATTATTTGTGGGCAGAAATAGCTTGGAAGTATTTCTCAGTGCCTGTTCCAGCATAAACCCCACTTGCCACCCTCTGTAGGACTGGTCTAACTTACTCATTTTGAGTAATATTTTTGTCCATTCTTATTTTTGCATAATGTTAACTGAAATATTAAATAAAAAGTCTTTCAAAACCCACCACTATCCATGGCTACAACCTTATGCTTATAATGGGCACCCAGGCTCATCAGTGGAACTACCCTGATTAGATAAAGAGCCATTGAAAACAAGTAAGGAAATGGAAATCTGCCGCAAGATTCAGATGATCAGCTCCAGACAATATTTGAGCTTATCAGTTTTATCCAAACATCAGCTGAGCAGCATTCAACAATGCTGCAGGTTCTCTCATAAACACCACACTGCTCCCTAATTACATGAGATCTGTGAGCGTTATCCAAAAGCAGCATTTATTTAGGCTCACAACACCTGCATTAAAGCCATGTGCAAAGAGCATTGTTTCTGGTCTACAGAACAGTGAACAGTATTTTCCTTATCCATATAAATCACACACAGTAAGCACTTGATACTATCTAGTGCCACTAGAGTAGTCAACACAAATCAGGAGAGTATACCCTTGAGCACATAATTCTAAGAAGATTGAAAGCCTTGGAATAGAACTTTGTGCTTTCTATATGCTCCTAGTCTCATTCAAATAAGCAGCTCATACACAATAATGAAAAGGATTTCTTCGTCCACCACTCACTAAAAACAAAAAAAAAAAAAAATCAATATATCTATTTTACACATGAATTTCTGATTTTGCAGACCCTCCAAGAAAGCAACAGCTAGTAGCAGGTTCCACGATGACCAGAGATTGGGAGACCAAGTAAAGAAACCCAAAATGCAAAGGATCAGTTTTGCAGAAAGCAACGACCCTTCCGATTGCTGATACTTTGGAGGTACCCACTTAATACTGATCGCTTTTAACATTCTAAGCCAAAGCAAACTGTATATGCGCAAAATATAAAATTCTTCTACTCAAAAATTAAATCTCTAAGAAGATCCAATGCTGTGAATTATGTACTCTCACCGGTTTATGGCATTATGTATTATTATGAATTATTAGGCTCACTTCTGCAAGCTTAATACACAAATCGTCCTTGATGTCCAACAGGGATAACCTAGGCAAACAAGGGTCCTTCCACCAGGGTTTTTTCAGAACAGTTGTGTGAAATCTGAATTTTTCCCATTTGAAAGCACAAGCTGAGTGCTGTGGCACACACCTGGGTAGGTAGCTACTTGTGTACTGAGGACCATGACTGCTCTGTAAAATGCTTACACAGACAAGTTTTCCCATGTAAAGGTTTGTTTCCCCCTTTATGGATAAAACCAGTCCTTCAACCATCACCAATACCCCTGATTAGCAGGGTAGTTCATTTAAATCCGTGTGCCTGTTATTCACAATACAATTTTAGTAAGTTCTCTAAAGCTCGCAGATTCCCATGACCTTAAAGCCACTTCCTTAACTTTGCAACTTTCATCTTAAGGGCAACCCCAATTGCTTCAACCCTCTAAACCCACATGCAACATTTTGGATGGAAACATAAAGTCTTCTACTGTTCACCATTTTCTCCAAGAAACATTATGATGCTACAGAGAAGTGCTCATCTCACCTACTTCTACAAAGGACAAAGCCAAGTTTACTACTCAAAAAGGGATCAAAAGATTGTTTGTAGATATTGAAGACTGCACCCTGGCTACTGCACCTGTCATGCACCCAATAATTAAACCCTGAAAATAATTCAGTTACCAGCACTGGCTGTAGTTCATGATGGTGCCACTGCGCAGCAGAGCTATTTGAAAAGCAGCTGCAGCCTTTTGCTTTTAAAGCCTACCAGCATATCCAGGGCAGAAAACAGCACACTGGGTGTTTTCCCTGGAAACCCTGTAAAACAAGTCTGGCAACACCCACTGCAGCACAACCCGAATACAATGTACAACATTAACCAGTCTAACAAAATTCCTCAGTTCAAAACATGCTACAGTCGGTTGTGAAAAATCACAAAGATCAGGCCACATTCCCAAGATGACTGAACCCAGCATAAGAAGAAACACGCCTCTGTTTGTACTGGTGAAGCATAACCATTACCTGCTGCACTATCGTAGCACCTTTCCTCAGTCAACCCAGCGCAGAGCAGAAGCCAGCCCCAAAACTGGAAGCATCACCCTACCTCATTTAGCTTGCCAACAAGGGTCAACAAGGTCATTATAAATAAATGTGTGTCATTTTAGTGACCCTAGGGAAGTACATAAGAGTCTCCCTTCTTTTCCCTCTTTCCAGGAGGCCTATACGTGCCACCTTGTGCTTTGTGCCGTATCACCACCACAATGACATGCTGAGTCTTCAAAACTGTTTTGTATTAAAAAATAGAATACATGACTCAGAGAGTTTAAAGATGTATATGCTTACTCAAAACAAATACTTCACCCCAAAATATCACCTTTAATAGCAATTTATATTATAGTTTCCAGAACTGCCAAATACTTGGCTGAAAAACTTTCACGCAATGGAACCAAGGCAACTCAGTTTTCTTTAAGAACTGCAGAAATCAGCATTATTAAACACTTCAGCATTATTAAACACTGAGGAAACTTCCTTGCTGACCAACCCTTATGTAAGTTTAATGCAAGTGAATACCAAGATGATAAATTTTCACCTTTTATCTGAAAGGGATCCCATGGAAGAAGGACTCTCCCTCACAAAGTTGTATTTCTTTGCTGGTCATTCCCCCTTATCTGTTGCTGAAGACCTTGACAATACTTACTCACACGCTCACTGCTCCCAACCACACAGATAAAAATCACACTCAACTGCTACCCAGACCGTATACATGGAATTAAGTCCCAGTCAAATTCTCATCAGCTTTAAATGATAAAGCGTTAAAACTGTGAGAATGTGCATAGCAGAGACAGCTTAAATATAATGTGGTTTAATTGTATAAAGATGGGAATGCACCAGTGAGATAATAGTATGTTTTGGTTCTATTAGCTAGGCAGCAATTGTCATTCTGGGCAAAAGTCAAGTGGTTCAAACTGTCACCAGCACCTGCATCATGCTCCCACCTACACAGAAAGCAGCTGACAGTGAAAGTCAAACCCATGGGATTTCTGCTCTGCTGCTTTTAGCAAAACCAGATTCAAGTGAAGCTAAATGCTCCATTACATGGCCATGCCAAAAGAAGTTCTTTGGTTTTGACAATATACATTGTCAATGACAATATACATTAAGTCGCTTTCCCCACCTCCAACATAGCCATTTAAAAGGCATGTAAGAACTCAATACTTCATCACAGGTAAGTTAAAAAATGTATGCATAAGCTGCAAACTGTTGCTTAGCTATTCTTAGACACAACATCAAAATGTGAAAATGTTCAGGTCATTTTATACTGTGAAAAAAATTCTACCCTAATCCTTCAGGCAGCTAGTATTAGAGAGGCAAACCAGCTTCATGGCCCTCTGGCAACACAGGTCTCAAGGAAGAAGGGAAACAAAACCTCAGTGTTTGGTGGACTTCATGGAGGTCTTGGATTCAGCTCCATACACTTATTTGAACAGTCCCCTAGGTATCACCAGTGAACAAAAACTGTTCATTACTGTCTGCAAGACCAGGCCCCTCAAGACAAGGGCCTACTGAAAACAAACACAAAACCACTACACAAAAGAAAATAAAATCAAAAGACAGATCCAGACACCTGAGAAATCTGTACTTATTACATACACTGGATAATTCCCATAACCGGAGTCTCTGCTTTCCCTAGCACCAAAATGTACATATCCAGGACTGTCCAACATTACGCTCTGTAAGCCGCCGGAACAGTGAGGCCATACTTACATCAAATATTGTGGGAAAACAAATCAGAACTACTTTTCACCTGTTCTTTCCTGCAGGCAAATACTCTTGAATCTTTGTTCAAAAACAAAGACTATAAAGGAGTAATACAGGGAAACTTGAGCATTCTTTCAGACAAGCAAGAGCCTAAAGTTGACATAAAACTCAGCACAACAGACTCAGCCCTACTCTGTTCCACTCAGCAACACCAGTAACAATCTTTCCACCATTGAAAAAAACAAGTTATCTTTCTCCTGTTCTGCAGAATGACTTGTCAATTATCAAATTCACACACAGCAGAGTAATGTGCACAGGAACTGCAATGCCCAAAGGACTGGTGCAAGACACTGAGCCTTTAATTCCCTGTTCTGGAGTCAAAAGTGAACATATTTGGGGAAAGTGCCAAAAATACAAAGACACTCACTCTTGGTTGTCCTTCCTGAAGATCTCCCTGCTGTAAAGGTCACACAGTAGAAATGCTTCCTCTGTATTTCATAGGCTGCTGATGCCACCTGGGGAAAATGTGTCAAGCCAGTCACTCCCAGAGCATTAAAGAAAACCAGTTACAAGACAAAAGCCTTCCTCAACTTTGAGAAGTGTTTATGAATGTGATGAATGGCAGTGTGCCCTAGCATGCCAGCTTGAAAATAAGTCAAACACCTGGGCCTCAGCACAAAAGGCTGACTCACCTGCACAGCATCTGCTACCCTTTGAAAAGACCCCAAGCTTCATACTCTGGGACACAAAGTACTTTCAGGAAGCTAATGGGAGCGTGACTTTTCCTTGTCCTCCTCTCCACCTGCACACACTGCAGACCGAAGTGGTGGGATGGCTTTCCAAGCCAAGGGTCAAAGAACGCTTAAACCCACACTCCACAAAGCTTTAACATCAGTATTACTCCCCATCCCATCCTGCAGCTCCACTGAAAAATAATGGATAAAACTGAGGAAGCACTGCACAGGAGGAAACTGCTTTTCTTGTTCCCATTGTATCTTCACCTCCCCTGCTCAAATTTATTTGCTTTTAAAACTAGCTAATTCAAGCACTTTTCCTTGCACAGAACTATGAGCTGGGGCTCATGAAAGGTCCTCTGCCTATTATCAATGTAAACACTGCTCAAAAACAAAGAGAAAAAACAACTTGATAATGAGTTGTGATGCATTAAATTTCAAACCTGCTTCATTGCCATTCCCATGACCAGATTTTGCTTTGTATTATCTTCACTTTAATTAACATAGAGAAGAAAAACAAGCAAAATGAAAACCACTCTTACCAAGTACCATATTGTGCAATGACCATTCTCCTGAGCTACACCTTGTACCAGCCTTCATTCCTGCTTGTGACAATACTAAGAAGACCACGAGCCCAAGGTATGAAAGGACTATGAAAATATCTAAATGAGAAGAGGTCTGGAAACATTCCCTACTTCAAGGAGAAAGTTGTATCCTCCCTAGCACAGCTCTTCAGATTGCAACATCTCCAGTAATCCACAAGTGATCCTTTTATTTTCAGGAATATAAACTTTACATAACACAAGGAGACAGTTCCTTGCAATTACCCAAATCCACACAACCCTGTGATGTGTGCAAAAGAAAAACAGAGCCTCTGCTCGCTCAGGCTGTCAACTAAAACAAACATCTTAACTCCCACATTATGTCTTGAGGAAACTGCAGGGGATCACCCGAGATCAAAGGTTTCTTTGCATGGCTGTCACACACCTATGTGGCAACTTTATGCTGCAGGAATTCTACCAAGACAGCGCTCTCCTGGCACAGCACCAAAGCTATCAACACACACAAAGTACCTAACGCAGAGATTTTTTTCTTTCTTTTTTGGTGGGTTGGTTTGTTTGTTTTTCTGGGGTTTTTTTTATTACTGGTATCATATATGGCTGCTGCAACTGCAAGGTAGAGTCTAGTCCTACAGTAGTTTATCTTACTTTTAAATCTCTGCTGTCACAGTTGCCCACCCCATATTCAAGTCCTAGTACCTGTATGACAGCACATGCACCCAGGAGCAGTACAAGGAGTAATTCAGCTGACAACTAGTCTAAAATAGATCACCTCTGGGAACTGGTTCACCACTTAGTACCAAAAAAAAAAGATGGTAGGAACACAAGGAAATGAGAGAGGGAACATCTGGACCTCAATTAGCTGAAGTGACCATGGAGACTCAAGTGATAGGCAACACAAACATGCAGCCATTCACTTTATTTTTTATTTTCTTTAACCACACCACTGCTTTTCTTCCCATCACCTTCAAACATAGAAGACATGATCAGTGAGTCTGATGTCTTCATGTACAAAGCATAACAATATCTTACACTAACAAGGCCAATTGCAAAGCTCAGAATGTACTACAAGCAGAATGCAAGAAGAGCAAGCAAGCAGTAACACTACCACTGAAAGGGCAGTATCACAGATGCTTGGTAAAGTCCAAGCCTTCTGTTCACAATTAAGCTTAAAAATGCATAGTCAAAATGTACATATGAAGGCACACAGCTGCCAAAGTGTCCCAGCAAACACACAAGAACCCACACAAGACACATACAGAGGGGCAGTTGCACAACAGGTTTATTCTGGTGGCAAAACAGGCCTTGCTATGTATTCCCATCTCGTCCCTGTACCTGCACTGGCATCACAGCTTGCTGCCCCTCAGGTGTGCTGATATGACTGTGTGTGATAAGTAACAGAAAAATTAATCAAGGGAGTAAGGAAAGCAAAGGGGAAAAACCCAAAATACATAAGAAGCCCCACACAACATGCCCCTAACAAACCCACTCCTTTTGAAATTCTGTTTCTTTTTATACCCAGTTTCCTTTACCCCAGGACCAAAACTTCAATTTTAATCTTGCTCAGTAGCACTGAGATGATCTAGTGTATTACCTGCCCATACACTAGGTTGCACAATTCACCAGTCATCCATGAGTTCAATGCTCTAATACAAAATAAAACTTCTAAAACAACTCCAAAACTATACTGCAGAGCAAAGCTGAAATATGACTACATTAACTAACACAGATACCCTTTTCTGGAACACCCAGCAACTATTCATAGGATTGGCACAGTCTAAGTTTAACATTTTTCCTTATGAGGCTCTCAAAAGGCTATTTTTGTTTGCTGTGAAAGCAGGTTGTGTGTTTGAAGATGAAGGACAGATGGGAAAGAAGTTCTAACATTCCCCTTATAACACCCTTGAAAATTTAGAGACCCCTGTAAAATCGTAATTATTTTTCTCATCAGTAAGATGGAGGTAGCAATGTTTTTACATCACAGGAGAAATACACAGGCATAAAAGGTTTTATATTCAGAGACACAAAGTACTATAGGAAAAGAGAGAAATCACTACATATACTCGATATGGACAGAAAATAACCTGCTTTTAAAATAACTGATTAAAATATCTGAATATGGTACAAAACAGATCCTGCAAGACAAAAACCAGCATTCTACATCAGTAATAATATGCTACCATATATACACAGGAAGCAAGCTAAGACTGAATAAGGAATCTTTCTTTTAGCGTTTTCTAACTTCTGGGTACTAAAGTTGGAAACAATGCTTGGAATGTAGCTTTCATGTGCAATTTACACATACCTCGAGAGATTCTAGGTAAATTACTCAAATTATCTTTAAAAAAAATCAAAAAAAAAAAATGTCTGCAGAAGTTAGGAAAGGAAAATAAATGGGTGTTTTATTAAGGCAGTCCCTGCAAACTTGCACCAAAAAAACCCTCTACCATTGCAAAATGAAGTTGGACTGGTACATTTATTACAATCCCTACTCAAAAGCTGATCTAGCCAGAAGAGGTCAGTGATTAAGACTGACAAGTAAAAGATCTGATGTCACTCAGAGACTATGAGGGATAGCCATTTAAGACCTCTGAACTGGTACTATATAAAGCAGTGGAAAAAAACCCAAAACCCTGCACCTCTTCCTCATCTCAATCACCTTCAGCTTCTCGTGTATAAAGTCCAAGCCAAATATGAAAAGTGACTATGTTAACACAAACTCCAAGTCTACCGCTACCAACTTATCTTACATTGACAGTGCAGAGACCCCCCGCACAAGCCTGTGCCAGTGGCACCCAGGACACTAGCTCCAGAAAGTTGCCAGTCCAACAACTCCTCTTGATCTGCTCCTGGAGGAGATCATGAAGGTCAAGTGTTAAGTCTTGTTAAAGACTGAATAAAATCCTGGGGCTGCTACACATACCCGGAAGGGTAAGAATACCCATGTAATACACTCAGCGTCCCATTTGTGAGGCTGTTAAAATGCGTATTAAAAGTTGGATTAATCAAATATGTGGGAAAACATCTCAATTAGCCCTGCCAGTGTAAAACTCTGAGGAAATTAATGCAAGAAAATAAGACCAGTCAAAAGCAATCAGGATACTAAAACATGCCAACTGAAAGCACAGCTTTCTCTTGGTACCATATTATGATTTCTTTCTCAAAGACTTCTTAACAGATGATATAGAAAACTGCATGGCAAGAAAGGGATGGAGTGAATACCATTCTCTACATTGCCTTTTGTATTATTACAAAGGCAATAATACTATGAATTGCAGAGAATGTTTCTGGTTATTAAATTTTATGTTCCTATATTCAACAGCACCACATTATATATGGCCCTTTTCTGCAATTAAACTCTGAAACATCAATTAAATATTAATGGATAAATGTCAGTTATGATTATAAGAACTGATAAAAGGACCATAAATCAAGTAATGCAGATAGTACAATAAAGTATTTTCACATGATCAAAACAACATTTCAATATTAATGTTTTCTTATTCTAATTGAAAATGCAATCATGTTTTTATTGCATAAAATCTGGTAAAAAATACCATCTTTTCAGCATTACGATTCACTCTTAGCAAGAAAGAGCAAAACAAGTCTTGATGTTCCTTCCAACCAAGACTAGCAGTGCAACATCATTCAATGCTTTGCAGAAATCTTCAGTTTGAATCTGTCCAGAATACAGTAGGATATTTTCAGTTATCCCTAGGCTTTTTCCATCTTCTGTAATCAGTTATACACAATCCTATATTTTGTTCAGTATTACCAGGTCCTTCACACATCCAAAGTATTTTCCCACTGTTGTACCTTTTAACTAAGGAACTAACCATATAGGCTTGCTAAGAATAAAAAAAAAACCACACACAAACACCAACAAGAACACTAAACACTCGATTACAACACTTGGACAACAACCTCATTGCTTTAAAGTCATTACTTCTGTTTTCTGAAGCTGATTTTTATGGGCAAAAGATAAAGGTCTGGGCCAAAACATTTTTAGCAAACTACCAAATGCAGTCAAAAGCCAACTTAAATAACAGCTGCTTGATGCTCAGATGTACAACTCCCCCCATACTTTACCACACCGGTCATCAATGACTACGAATTGTAAATTACATGGGACATGTTGTTCACAAACAAATCAGATTTATGGTTATATTCAGTTGTTCCTGTTACCTGAAATTACAACTAGAAGCTCATTAAATATGAATACATTTCAGAGAATGTAGAGGCACAGCATTATACTGATGAAAGCTTCATTAAATTTTCAATGATATAGCTGCTTCTATATTTGTGAGGGAAGGACACAGAGCAGAATGAAGTAAGTTGAGGTAATTCTCCTTCAGACAACTTTGCATCTTTCTCCTATCCCTAAAAACTTTATGGATTTTAAAATAAAACGTTGGACTAATCAGGTGTAAGAGAAAGTGATTTTGGTCCATTATATTTAATGAATCACAGAATAATTAGGGTTGGAAAGGACCTTAACATCATGATTTACTTCCAGACCAGTATTTATCTTGTATACATTTGCCAGTTACACAACTACCATTCAAAAAGAGCAGAACTGGTAGAAACCTAAAAATCAGGCCTGAATGATCAAGCTCATATAAAATAGAGACTCTGTACGTGTTCCGAACTCAATGGCACAGTCATGCTTTTAAAATATTCAAGTAAAAACCATAACAAGAGTATTCGAAATTAAGTCTTACCTAGCAAAAGCAAGCCTTTTTCTGCAAGTAGACACGTAAAACTACCTAAGACATGCAGTAACACAGCCTTATTTTTACTGCAGGCTGAAACCAAGAAAAAGGCCTGGGACAAAACCCAAACTAGGCACAAGCTCACTGTTCAACTAGATTTCTAGTATTATAATCATCAGATCAGACAATTAAAATCTCTGTATGTAAAACACCCATAACCAAGCTACATGAAAGAATGCAGACTCAATAACATACAAGTGAAAATTCAAGTGGTCTGTTCCCTCTTGTGGTCATGCACTACAATATAAATTTACTATATATTCACATTAAGTTAGCTCAGTTTCCTTTGGAAAAAAGGCTTATGCAATCCAGCTGTTACTCAGTTACTCCCTACCCACTCCCCTCAAGAGCTATTACCTGACATAAACTAGGTCAGGCAGTGGGTTAGAGGCCTTAATATCATACTGTTCCTCTAACATGCCTGCACAACACATTGACTGGGCATTACACGTTTTCTTTAAAATTAATATGCTTGTCCTGCCAGGAACCAAGATGTAAGGTTGCTCTTTCGAACTTACTAGGACCACCACCCCTTTCAGCCCTCTGCATAGGCAGCACTCAGCTAACAAACATGCAGACAATGCCAGCTTATCCTCAGACCTTGTTTATTCTGCCCTGTTCAAACCCTGCTTCAACATGTTTACTTCTTTTCCCCCTCCAGTTGTCTTTGGCATGCATAGTCAGCATTAAATAACTGACCTTCTCAAAAACACCATGAGGTAGTATTATCCCCACACTATCAGGCAAGGACATTAAGCCACTATAATTAAGCATGCCCAAATTTCACATTGCTGATTTGAGAGTGATTTTAGCGATTGAGTGATTTTAGAGCATTAGTGCTATACAGGATTTCCTCTGCTCATAGCACAGCTCCTTGGCAATGCAGGAGTGGTTGCATGCAGCCTGTGCTCCTGCAGGAAAATCCGATGGGTGCAGCAGGAGCCCTTGTGAAATGCTGCACTCCAGGAACTTGGCCAACCGCACTCCGGCACCCTGTAAAGTGCCTCAATATCCGGGGTGCTGCTCCAGCCCAATGAGGAAAGGCAAGATATCGGAGTGACAACCCCTTCTGCATCCTTCCTTCTTCCTGAGCAAGACTTTTGGATCCAGCCACAGACTCCCTGCTCAGCTAATTTCCACTTAGACACCTACACCCCCTTCACACACATGCAAGCACACACACACAGAGTTGTGCATCATCCTTACCTCCAATTATCCCACAGCTGCCGGCTCCCCAGGCATTCATCCTGCTAGACCCTCACATCTTCCTCTATGGTTCCTTAGCTCCAGTTTTTTGTCAGTCTTTCCAGACAGTCCTAAATCCTTCTCCAGCAAGTCATCACTACTCCTCTTAAGTCCTCATGTAGTCATACCCCTTATATCCCTTTCTCTAGGCAAGACCCCTCATGATCTTTGCTGCGTCATTTACTGCCACACAATAAGACCAGGAGTCAACCTCCTTTTTCAACTGCACCACAGCATTTTAGAGTTTCCCAAGAGCCACAAGATGTTTCCCAGTCACACACTCCTTCCAAAAGAGACAGCTCCTTTCCATGATCTGTCAAACTGGCAACAAAGGTTTCCACCTAGACCCATGAAGTTCGAATTCCCTAAACTCATCCCTAGGAACAAATCTCCACGGGGCTGTTCCACTCATACATCATTGAGATACTGCCCATGTAGAGAAGCCAATTCTGCCTATATCTGCTGTTCTGTCCTGTACTACCTTTCCCCAAACCCAGCAGATAGAATAGAAAACAAGGATCTGTTTAGCAAAAATTTAGGCCAGTTAGAAGTCTGGAAACAAAAAGGTTCAAATACAGCAATTCTAGACTAAGCTCCAAGACTATATTGTCCAAGTACCTCTCCAGCTCCTAAATTCCTCCAGACCTGCTCAGCTGATGACATTCAGAGCAACGTCACATCATTTTGGCATTGCCCTCAGTCCTGTTAACCTCCCTCTCTCACTTTACAGAATACAGCCATATCCAAAATGAAAGGTAACTTTTCTGTTTTTTTTCCTGGAACAAAGGGATCTTGGGGATTTAAAGACAGCTTCGCATCTCCAGTTCACAGCACATCAGTCACAGGCTTATCAACTATACAACTGCCACCAACAGTCCTTTCTGATGCTGTCCAGTGTGTATAAGGACTACTTTTCAGTCTCTTCAAACCTGCAGAAAGCTAATCCCAGAATATGAACTCTTCTATTTACACAAGGCTACTCATATACTCACACTGAAGATTACCTAGTTATTAGTTACATCTGCAGACTGTGCAGCTTCTAATTCCCACAAAGATACCTTTTTTTCTTTACAGAAAACACAACCCATTGCACATAAGGATGACAAAGGTGTTTAACATCTGTCTGCCTGTACTTGCCTGGCACCAGATGTCTACCTTATTCACCCCAGCTCTGCCAGCAACTCTTGTGATACTGGTAACCCCAGTGCCAAACTTTCCTGCCCAATTTGACCTAACACTTCCCATTTTGGCTCAGCAGTCTAAAGGCGTCAACATTAGCCGAACCACTCCCTTGCCTTTTGCTGTCTAGGAATAGCAGTCTGCCACGCTGGCAGTGAGCTTGACAACCTGGCCGCACTGCTCAGAATTAATACAAACTAGGGAGCAGAACATTGTTAGGGCTGGGGAGCTTTTACCTCAACATTGCTTGGGGGGGGAGGGGGTGTGCGGAGAGAGAGAGAACCTCCTCCTCACTGTGCCTCATCCCACTATTTCCTAACTCTCAGCAGAACCACTTACCTTCCTTTATAATGTTACGTTGTTGGGCCCACAGTAAATCCAGAATTTTGCATATACATAGACATAATGTAACCATAACACTCATCACTGTGGCAGGGCTGTGGGAACAGCAAAAATCATTCTCTACGTGTTTTCCAATTTGAAGCCAAAATCCAGATCAGACCAGTTGACTTGCTCATTGTTCGCCCGTGGCAGAAGCATCTTGTTCTCCCTTCTCAACTTACCTGCATTCCACATGAAAAGATCTGCAAGAATTTCCTACTACATTCTGTCCCTCATATGCATTATACCCAAAGGAAGAAGAACTTAGAACATAGTTTTACAGTATTTTTAGCTACAACATTTAAAGTCTAATTTTGTCATGTATAAGCAAAAGTAGAGGGAATCGACAACATGAAAACTTAAGCATCCACCAATCAAGCTCAGCATGCTGCCTGTCCCATAACCTGACCCTGTCAGGGAAGAAGTTTTTTGTTTGTTAATTTCCTAACCAGATCTGAACACTGGAGTATACAGTTCAGTTTCCAAAATGCTGACCTAGCTTTTCTTCAAACTTCACCTTCAGATGTCCTGAGGAAAAAGCAACCAGTGCCCCAAACAAAGAGCATACATATAAATGCAACCTCTGAGTGTTCTAACAGGGCACTTGCAGATCTGCTCTGCTGTGAATTTACAGTTACTAAGATGGCCTTTTTTAAATGACTAGAATAAATTCACCTAATTTCATAAGCATTAAACCTATGTATATCACTTACTAACACTTGGCAGCTAACACAGCCACACAGATGCAAGACAAACATCCTTCTTCCTCATAAAGGAATTCAATATTAGCTTGAATTGTTAATGCAGTAGATGCAATTATAAGAAGAAAGAAAAACCCACCTAGTACCAAATTGTTTAAAAGGTTATCAGGTTTGCCTTCTTCCTGAGAAGCACTTATTTTAGGCATAGAGATTTACCACACCTATGTTAGACCATTCATTCCCATGCTGGACTTCTACCACATTCAACCCTACTTTGGAAAGCATTTACCCAATGAAAAGGGTTGGGTGTGTTTACAGACTCCTCAAGCTGGGCACCCAAACCCCATGGCCATTTTCAGGATCCCAGGCTGCACATTTAGCAAGACTGAATTTTCAGAATCAAAGAAAAAGAATTTACTTTTCAACTGACTAACTGGAAATCCCAGGGTATAAACAATAGCTTTCCTTTTGCCAAGGTTACATCTCAGTGCAGAACCACAACTTCAGTTTCCAGAAAGTACTTGTCAGGAATGAAGAGTTGAACTCTGCAAGCTTTGCTAAGCAGACAAGAAGTATTACTAAGCAGACATGACAATTGATATCTCAACAGAGAAAAGAGAAGATGATTTTCTAAACACGTCAGTTTTAAAACAAAAGAATAATAATAACTGAGGCATTAACACCACTTCATCAGAAGTATTAAGATCATGATTCAGAGCCAAATTTTAAAGTAAATATTCACTGTCAAAACTGGATGGTAGAGGAAGTAACCTCTTGGGTATTTCAGCAACAGTTTAATCACCTCCCACAACTAACTTGGGGAGACTCTGGAAGAGTAATGGGATGGAACAGAGCCCAAAGAGCATCTAATCCAAATTAATAAAACCAGACAAAGAACAAAACAAGAAGACATAGGAGAAAAATGCCCTAGATTTTTATTCCCCAAGAAGTCAGGGAAAAGTCTTCTTTGTGAGGGAATACATTATTCCACTTTTTAAAAAGTAATTTTGCTTCATCACAAGCACCAGTTAACCTAACTGGCACATCTGACAGAAGAGTAAAATACTTCCCTGATGTGTCTTCCAACTCACAGAAAAGAAACAAAGAGAATTCTCACAGAGATGTAAATCACTCATTTTTCATTACTTATCTCGCCAAAGCAAAGTAGCCACATTAAGGACCACATAAAGTTCCTCTTCTGGTTGAGATTTTTAGCTGTATGTAATCCAAATCTGCTTTAGTCTACCAAGATTACTTATACTTTTCATACAAGTAAGGATCTACCACCTAGGAATCTAATTTGAGATGTGATATTGTAAAAGCAGCAAAAAACAAGCCAAAAGACAAAATAGAGCACTTGCTCTCTCTGAGAAGCCAGCTTTGTAAGCATACAGCTTCACAACTTGTGGATGCATGTCCCTACAGATTTCCTTGCACCATCTCTGATGCCTAACTATTCAGAAGCCACTTCAACTCACTAGTCCTGTACAATCACCATCACATTAATTTACCGAAAAAGCTTCTCATTTTCTGCTAGGTTAGCAAACTGCATGAGTCCAGTAAGTCCCATGAGTTAGCACGAGTTAGCTCCTGCATGAGTCCAGTAAATACCAGGGCCTGGTGGCTCCTTCCCTTGTGCCTGTTCATGACTCCTGCATCCACATTTCTGTGGCTCACTACTCATACTGTTTGTACTCCTGAGCCCACACCCCACTTTCATATTAACAAAATACGATTAAAAATTGTATACATCACAGCCAATCTTTACATTGCAAATGACAGCCTTAAATACACTATCACTGTTCCTATATATCTTGCATTTAAGATATTTTATTAAGGAAAAAGCTCACCAAATAAATTTCAAATACATATTTAAACACCTAATTCCCACATGCTCAAGTCAGAAGTTACAGGTCTGACAGATCCTCGTTGCCTACCTCTAGTTGGAATACTTCACTCAAACTTACTTGACTAAAACATAGTTTTATTTTACTTTCCACAATCTCCAGGGCTTCCCCCTATCTCAAAAGAAAGGCATTTTCTTGAACCACACTGCAAAGAAGAATGCAGTAGTAAGCCAAGTGATCCTTTCACTTGGAAGGAGATTAAACAAGATTCCAAACTTTTTTCCAACAACTCCAGCTCCACGCACCGGCATGAGTCCCCACTCCCCCAAATCCACTGGGGATGTGCCTACTTGCAGCTCCTGGGGAACTTGACAGCCGCAAAACTCCAAATGCACCTAACATTAAAACAAAGAAGCAAATAACAAAACCTCTGTTTCTTCATTTTAGCACCACAATTAAGATTTCTCAGAGGACACAATTACCCCCTAATGAATCCTTGGAATATATATAACAGGGTGCAGGGCAGATTACAGAATCCCCACAACACAACCCAGTGAACTGATACCTCCCCCGAGCAACACAAAGCTGGGCCTAGAGATAGCAAGCGTTTTTATGTTGCCTTCATTTTGAAGCCTTATTAACAAATAAGGCAAGAAACAAACACATCTCCCTCTGGGAAAAGGAAGGCACAAATGACATCTTAATAAGGAGCCTTGACACCTTTCTATAAGTCTCTTGTGGACAGGAAAACGACATCAACCAAGATAGTTACAGAGCAAGTTTATTAACTACCATCTAAGATTGCAGCAGCACACGAACAAACTACACTGGCAGCAGCTGAAATCAAGCCTGTCAGTTTTTTGGGGAGGCTGCTCTGGTACCCATGTCCTGTCTCCCAGAGATATCAAGCCTGGGAAAGACACTTTCCAGAGGCAACGCAACAGCTGGCATGACACTAGTGAGGAAAGAGTTTCTTTCCTTTGGCTGGTCTGCAGACATTCATGTTTCCTCTCTCTACAGGTAGCTGGAGCAGCAGGACTGGCTCCTAAGAAAAAGCTTTATGTACCCATTTCCTTTCTCCTCCCTACAGCAGGCAGGGGGACAACAAAGCTGAACCAGCAACCCCAGTTAACTACCTTTTTCACCTAAGACTTTTGTGTCTGATTGTTGGAGACCATATGGTCTAAGTTTACAACCAACAGTAAATTTCTTTATCCAATCCTGTTTGCAGTAACAACCTTAACATTCTTTTAATGCAGCTTTCAGTGGATGCATTTCCTTTCCTCTTTATGTAAGTAAATCAGTGGGATATGCTTAACCTGCCTCCTAAAACTCAACACAGGCCATGAAACCCAAGCAGGCAGAGTAAGAGATAATTCACGGTCTCAAATGAAGCCAGGTGGATTACAGCTTCATTGGCAAGCACGCACCCAGCATCTGTATGCTCAGAAAAGACATTAGGAATTGTGTGAATAACCAAAAACCGTCATGCATGCACAAAGACTTCTGAATATAATTCCTGAGAGTGAACTTTTAAAAGAAGGCAAAGCCATCAGTGCACCTTAGAAACTAATGTGTTGCAGAATTTTTATCAAGCATTGCTCCATAATCAGACACACTTTCCCCTGCACAAAAGCATCTTTAAAGCCAAGTATCCAATGCCTTGAACCTCAGTTATACTTGAGAAAATAAACTTAAAAAGGCATTCATTATTCTTGAACTGAACATTTCCATACTAAGTCCCATCCTAGAACAACTTTTAACTGCTAATTTATCATCCTCCCTTCCACTGACAGGGAAGATTTATAGTGGAAAAGGCTTATTCAACATTACTCCAATGCCAAAAACACATGGTATTAAACTTTTGGAGATACTGGTCAGGAAGCAATAACCAAGGAAAACAAAATACTAAGAAGAAAGCCCTGGGGAAAAAGAATTAAAAAAAAAATCCCATAATTGTAAGGCTTGGCATGGTTGTCTTAGAATAAGCTGCAATGGAAGCCCAACTTGAAGGATGCTTACAGCTGAGACCCAACATCCAATTTCACCTTCTCACATTCATCTGCCTGCCACTTATCTTCACTGCAGCGCTGCTGTGCTTATCAGTGCACTGACCCCTGCTCTGCCACAAGTGGACATGAACACATTCCAGAGCCCCACTGACCACAGAAGAACTGAACATGGCAAACATGCAACATTAGGAGAAAGCCACTGCAAGCTCTTCTAACATAGGGTCAAGTACATTGACACAGGGAGATATGCAAAGGACAAGGGAGGAGAAGTGCTATGTGCATATGTGGTGCTGAACTCCAGAATGAATGTGTTGGCAGGACTGAGGTCTTAGCAAAATGAGGCCAGCACAGGCACTCTGTAGCACACAGGATCTACCTGAGATGAGAGAGAATTAAATTAAAGCTCAGAAGAATTAACTTCCAAACCTCCAAAGCACAGGACTTCGGAGCAAGAGGAACCTTCACTGCAGATACCCAACAAAAAAGAAGGAACAGATAGGACATATGCTGCCCAACAAGTTCTCAAATGCTTTGAGATTAACTTTGTTTATGCAGGAGATGAGAAGGAAAAAAAGAAAAAAATTTAAGAGAAATACAAACCACAATAAAAGGAAGGCTCGTCTAGTTTACTTCTAACCAGAGGAACTGGCTAAGAACATGAAAGTGGAAACAACTTGGCTGACAAAAGGCATAAAAAGGTAACTCACAATTCTTCAGAAGAGCAAAACAGAGAACGACAAGATAAAGAAAATTAGCTAACAGTAAAACCACAAGCTATCTGAAACCCCAGAGAAAGATGTAAAGCTTACTGCCAAATCATCACAGCTAAGGATAGGCTCTTTAATGATTTGAAATTCAAGAGATTTTGTACAAGTGCAAATCAAATCACTGAAGGTCCCTTTAGTAAGCATACAGTACAGTTCACAAAATAGGAAAGGTCAAAGTACCAGTAATGAAACTACCGGCAGGCAGTATCAAAGGTAGCATGAAAATATTCCTTCACAACGTCTGCAGTGAAAGAGCAGTTAAAGTAGGAGTGCATTAACTCACTGTTCAATAGGAAGGAAAATCTCTANGGTCCCTTTAGTAAGCATACAGTACAGTTCACAAAATAGGAAAGGTCAAAGTACCAGTAATGAAACTACCGGCAGGCAGTATCAAAGGTAGCATGAAAATATTCCTTCACAACGTCTGCAGTGAAAGAGCAGTTAAAGTAGGAGTGTTCAATAGGAAGGAAAATCTCTAACAGATGATGCCAAAGCACTTGCAGCATTTTCTGCATTGATCTTCATTCACTGAAACAGATTAACTGGCTAATGCAACTCACATCACAGCAAAAGGAGCAAGAACACAAGCCAGAACTGGGAAATGCATTAGAGCAATTGCTCCAAAACTCCCAAGACAACAAAGTCAAGGCCATGAAATTTCCCATATGTGTTTACCAGCAAGCTTTAAACAGAAAGTACGACAAAGGCAATATGCTTCTGCAGACAAGAAGCTTCCATAAATCTATGGACTATATTCAGATGTTACAGTAAAGAGAGAGTACTTCAAGTTTTTCAAATCTGATAGACATAATATTTACCTTTTGAAAACTAACAAAGGCAGTTATTAAAGATCATCTCTCCTCTCTGCATTAAGTTCCAACAGCATGAAGAAGGGCAAAAGCACCTGCACAGAAGAGCAAGGAACCAAATACACACTGAAACACAGACCAGTAAGGGATACCATCAGTCTCTAGGAAGATGTTGAAACAAATAACCAGACAAAAAACTTATCTCCTGCATACTTCAGATAATGAAGCAGATAAGATCCCACACATAAATCGTATCAAAAGAATATAATTTCTTCCAGTGACATGGTAACCATGTAGGTAGCAAAAGAGCAACTAGAGGCAATATAGTTTTGGTTTAACTGGATTTTTGACAGTCTTAAATTGACAGTCATATAATCTAAACAAATACAGTGCATACTGAAGGACTGAGAGATGATTAGAAACCCAAACCTAGACAAAACTTAGCTCTTTTTCAGTCAGAGAGAAAATAGGTAGCAAGGCCATTCACATGGCTATAAGCTTTTAGCATTCCCCACTGTTACAAAAAGTAACTTGGGGGAGGGGAGAGGCAGAAAGGGAGGCCACATACAGCAAGCAACTCTGTATTTTTCTCTTCCTCAGTTTGATTTCTTACAGCCACAAGCAACAACTTCAAAAATCTCTTGGAAAACATCTTGTCCATAAATTATCCATTGGAAAATACCAGGACAGAAAAATCTTTTTCTTCAGTCAGCAGAGTTTAATCTGGAACAGTTACAATCACTTGGGTGGAAGGACTTAGAATCCAAAGCAACTTGAAGCAAGAGCAAAAGTCACCTGAAGCAGTATGTAGTTTGACAGAGCAAATCAGTAAGATTATCAGCAGTGTAACAGCACAGTAAAGGCAAATATAAACACTGTTCTGCCCAGAAATATACTGAGCAGTAAAGTGCTAAAGAATCCGCTGTTTATGTTAACATAAATCACATATATCACACAGGCAAAAAAATAAAAAAATCCTTACAGACTCTTTGTCCTACTGAGATGTATGAAATGCAGATATCACATGAAAAGCACGTGAAATAACTTTGACTCTGCCTCTTGTACTAACGACTCGGAGCACTCTGTCCAGTTCCAGTGCTGCAGAAAAATGCAAACCAAGTGGAAAAAAACTCAAGAAAATCAATGAGAACAGCCCACAAATGTAAAAAGTAAAAAATAAAAATCACTCAAGAGACTGAAAGAACAGGATTTCTTAAGTGTTGAAAACACCAAAGAGAAAGCCCCTAAAATATGTGACACATTCCTGCAGAAAAC
Organism: Agapornis roseicollis; assembly: GCA_002631895.1. Taxonomy (NCBI): domain Eukaryota; kingdom Metazoa; phylum Chordata; class Aves; order Psittaciformes; family Psittacidae; genus Agapornis; species Agapornis roseicollis. The sequence goes on along the minus strand of NDXB01011449.1, from coordinate 31,307 downwards.
ATGTAATAGAGTTCACAAGGTGTATAAAACAAGTAAGGATTCCTCAATGCTTAAATAAACAAAATAAATTTAGATTAGAAATTAGGAACTTTAATGGCAAGAACAGCAAATTACTTGAATAGGTTGACTAGGAAGGGTAAATCTCCATCAGAAACTTATGTTAGCTCTTTTGCTTTGAGAACTAGTTAAATATTCCTTCCTTATGCCTGAAACACGGTGAATTTATGAAACAACAAATGTCAATTACCTCCACTTTTCCCCTCATACTTCATTCACAGCTGCCTCATCTGAGCTTCCAGCTTCTAGATTATTTATTATGAGAATTTATTGACCATTACAAAGAAATTACTTCCAGCATGAAGGGTCTGTAACATCATATGGAAGCAATAATAAAAACACAGCCTTAAAGGAGGTATTGCAAGGATATTACAGAGTAAAAGTGACCCACTAGAACCGCATCAAGATGGAGAACCCTTAATCACAACAAAGCCAAAGAAATCCAGTGATCCTACTTATATAGTGACTTCAGCTTTACCCACACATACGCTTTAAAGCAGTGATGCTCAGCTGCACAGGCACCCTTTGCTGGGAAGGTAAAGGGACTAAGAAGACCTTGCTGTATCCAGGTAAAGTCAATCTGGGTGGGCCTGTCAATCTGGTAGCTCTTTCCCAGCAAGCACTCTGCAGAGACACTATCTGCCTCAACCCAGGGCTACATGGATCCAGACTAGCAATTCAACATTGCACAAAACATTTGCCAAATGCAGAAGTGCAAACAACAAGAACTGGGGCAAGCAGAGCAAGTCTTTGTGCAGCTGAGAAGACACAAGGAACCAAGACAAGGATATCAACCTCAAATACTGTGTCAGCAGTTGGACCCAGTACAGCACAAGACATAACTAATTTTCTCAAGCAAACACTGAGAACCAAAGCAGGAGAGCAAACTGAAACATGCTGTCCTCTGCTGGAAGTGGCTCTAGAGGAGCTTGAAATCAGAGGATCATCAAGACCACTACCCCATTGATCTTCACTGGCATACAAGATAAAGGCATCATTTTAAAGCTGCACAGCCTTGTCTGAAAGCTCCTGAACTCCAGCTAAAGCTGCTCTTCCATGCAGCCAGCACCACTGTCACCAAAGGAGTACTCCTGTCGCTGCCCTCTCCTACACCACCCCTGCGAGGAAACCATCTGGACTCTCCCACACACCTTCACTCGTGGCAGCAGAAGTGCTTGTGTGGCTGTAGAGAACAGGACCAAATGAAAACTAAGGCCTTTTTCTAAGAAAATTGTATAAATTCTTTGTTGCAATCCAGTTCACTTGCAACACTTGTGTCAACTTCAATAAAGATTTCAGGCCGCATCTTTTGTATGTAATTCATGTGTAGTTTAAAAATATAAACAACTACTCAGTAGGAGTCTTCTACTGCACATACCTAGAAAGAACTTGAGAAGATCCTTTAAAACTTCCACACCAACTAAGGAAAACGTCCAGATATGTGAGAGTTCAAGCTATGTGTGACTCACATCAGCAACAGCCTGTGGTGGGGATTATCTAAGCATTCATTTTTGGGGAAAGATTAAAAAAAAGTTATGACTCTCGTTGCCAAAATAAATAAATAAATAAATAAAATAAAATAATAAACACACCATCAGGTTCACAGGGGGATTTTCCAAACATTTAAACCAGCATCAGACCTTCAGACAAAGCATAACTCATCAAGAGAAGTCACATGCCAGAAAAACGAAGGCACAAACAAACAAAACCCCTCTTCTTCCTCCTTAATTACCCAAACACTGTATTAGATACAAACAAGAAGTTTTTACGTCGATGAGAAAAATATTTTTCTCCACGTTTCCCATTTCATAGCCCGAACCCCACACCCCTTCGGGACAGGAGCCGAGTACTATGTGTTGCCCTCCCCCCTGGCATTTCACTAGAGATGCAGCCGAAAACAACTCTTCAGACCCACCCACATCGCGATCCGGCCCCCGGCCCCAAGCCCAACCTCTGGCCACGGCGCTCCCGCATGGAGAGGCAAACGGGGGCCCGGGCCGCTGTGCAATCGCCCCGCTGGGCTGGGGTCACCCCCACCCCCAGACCCTTCTGGGGAACGGCCGTTCCCCCAGGCCCCGCCGCCCCGCATCATCTCCGTGCCCAGGCCGGGAAGCCTTTCCCGTTCACCACGGCCATTTCCCTCCGGTCCCCCCAGGACTGGACGCCGGCCCCACTCACAACGTGTGTCCGCAGACGTTCACCATCAGCTTCAAGGAGGGGTTGCGGTACTTGGTGGTCTTGCACCGCGGGCAGCCCAAGTCATCCATATCCATGGCCATGGCTGCAGCCGCCTCCCTCTGCCTGCCCCCCGCCTCCCCGCCCGCTGCCTCCATCCGGGCCTTCCGCCTTCCGCCGCGGCGTGCCTCTGCCAAAGCAGCCCGCCGGCACAGCCCGCCGCCCCGCTCGTTCCGCCTGCCGTGGGGCCCGGCCCGCCCCACTCCGTACCCCTCCCGGCCACGACCACCGCCAGGCAGAGCCAGCCAGCGGCAGGAAGGGCCGAGACGGCTGGGCCAAGCAGGTACGAGCTGCACCAGGCAGTACCTGCCTGGCGTTGGAGCGGGCGAGCGATCTGTTCTGTCCCGAAAGCTCCGGCTCTAGCCGGGGGGGAGCCCTCCCCCATAATGAATAATCAACAGGCGGCCGGGGTGCCGTGCCTCACCCCGGGTAACCACAGCCTTGCCCCTGCGAGTTTGGGTTCTCCCCACCCGAGGTTGGGCGGCGCAGGTGAGGGGACCCGCGGCCACCGCCCGCCTCCCTTCGCCCGCGGGGCGTCCCTGCAACGGGGAACCGCTCTCCAGGTGGAGGTGGGGAGGGGGCAGAGGAGCGGAGCGGGGCCGCTTGATTGACGGTTGCCTTGGAGACGCGAGAGCCCCCGCCCCCCCTGCGCGGCGCAGCCAATGGGCGGGCGCGGCCGGGCCAGCAGGCTGCGGTGCCATATAGTATTGCAGCGGGGCTGGGAGTCACGTTGGGGGGAGCTGCGGAGAGGAGCCCGTTTATACTACTTTGCTATAGCAGCTATCTTTAATGGTTATTGCGTGGCCGGGAGGAAACCTGATCGGCTAGAGCCGGCCGAGAGCAGGAGGAGGAGGAGTGGACTTTACAGAGAGATAGGAAGGGCGGAGAAGGGGACTGGGGGAAAAAAAAAAAAAGAGAGAAAAAAAAAAAAACAAACCGAAGTATGTCTTCTGCCTCCCCCACGGACGAGATTACGAGCGCGGTGGACATTAAGCAGGAAAATGTGATGGAAATCCTCTCTGAAGCCAGCAAGGTGTCCCCCGATGGGGCCGCGGCTGGAGTCCTCAACCCGGCGCCGGCCCCGCCGCCGCCGCCCCCTCCCGCCGCGGCCCCGTTCCCCATGGAGCACACGGGCTCAGCCGCAGCTGCGGAGGAGGGAACCGCGGACCAGGTACTGCTCCACACGGAACTCCTGGCCAGGAATCACCACGCTGCCTCCTCTCCCTCTTCTTCTTCTTCTTCTTCTTCCTCCTCCTCGCAGACCCCACTGGCTTTCTCCCCGGACCACGTCGCCTGCGTCTGCGAAGCGCTGCAGCAAGGTGGGAACCTGGACCGCCTGGCCAGGTTCCTATGGTCTTTGCCCCCGAGCGATCTGCTACGTGGCAACGAGAGCCTAATGAAAGCCCGGGCGCTGGTGGCTTTCCACCAGGGCATCTACGCCGAGCTCTACAGCATCCTAGAGAGCCACAACTTCGACTCTTCCAACCACCCGCTCCTGCAGGAGCTCTGGTACAAGGCTCGCTACACCGAGGCGGAGCGAGCCCGGGGCAGACCCCTGGGGGCGGTGGACAAGTACAGGCTGCGGAGGAAATACCCTCTGCCGAGGACGATTTGGGACGGCGAGGAGACCGTCTACTGCTTCAAGGAGAAGTCCCGCAACGCGCTGAAGGAGCTTTACAAGCAGAACCGGTACCCCTCGCCTGCCGAGAAGCGCAACCTGGCCAAGATCACCGGGCTGTCCCTCACCCAGGTCAGCAACTGGTTCAAGAACCGCAGGCAACGGGACCGCAACCCTTCCGAGACCCAGTCCAAAAGGTGAGGGCAAACTTTCCTCCCCGCCCCCTCTCCCGCCTGCCTTCCCTCTCCCGGCTCTTTCTTCCCTTGCAAACATGGCGCTTACCTTCAGTGCGCCTCGTCCTCCCCTCCTTCCTCCTCCCCGCTCCCTCGCTCCCACACACCCACCCGGCCCGGGCACGCAGGCACGCGAACCGCGCCGAGACAGCGCGGGGAAACTTTCCCGGCCCCGCCGCCCCCTTCACCGCCCCGCGCCCCGTCCCTTCCCCCCTCCCCGGGAGCCCGCGGACACCGGCGGCGCGGCGGGCTCCGGGGACGGGACCGGCCGGGCCGGGAGGGGGGAGTGTTTGTGTCCCCCCGCTCCTTGTTTTGATTTAATCGTCGCGCCTGACAGAGTTAATCATTGACGCGGGCGCAGGACGCGCGGGGGTGTGGGGTCCCGCCGCTCGCTCTGTTTTGAAACCTGACTCGGGAGCGGGCCGGGCTCGGGTTTCAGCGGGGGAGCGGGGCCGGCCGCGCCGGGCCTCAGCGGTAGCTCTGCCGGACTCGGCCCGCCGCAGGCCTCTGCCTCCAGCCCCGCGGCCGTTCGCTCCTCACGGGGCGGGAGAGCCTCCCCCGCTCGGCCCCGCTCCGCCCGCGCCCGGGGATCCTCGCTCCCCCTCGTGTGTCGTCCCCCCCCGCTAACGGAGGGGCCGCGGCAGGGGCTCGGCGCCGGGAGGCAGGCAGGTGGAGGTGACCTCCCCGCTCCCGCCCCCCTCCTCCCTCCCGGGGCAGGGACGGGAAGGGAGGGGAGAGGCGAGGGAGGAGGAAGAGAAGGGAGGAAAGGAGGGAAAAAAAGCGGCGGAGGGCCCCAAGGCATTTCTCAGCCGAGGGCGCGATTGTGCCGCCGCGGCCCCCTCTCCACAGGACACTTCAAAGGGCGAGCACCGAGGGGGAGGGAGAGACCGAAAAATGCAGCGGAGGGCGGACCAGTCAGGAAACATCGACCCCGCGCAGCTCCGGGCGGAGGGGCTCGGCGGGGCCGGGCCGGCCAGCGGGGCGCGGCACAAAGGCCGCCCACCAGCACCACCGGCCCCCCTGCACAGCCCGAAGCGGCCGGGCCTGCCCTAGGGCCGGGGTGGCGGGAGCCCGGGGTCGGGCGGCGCTTCCCGGCCTGCTCGCTCTCACCTCCCGCTGGTGCCGCCCGGGGATTTACCAAATGGCTGCGGCCCTTCTCACACGCGTGGGCACGCTGGGCTGGCGGAGGGAGGCCCGAGGCAGCCCCCTTCGGTCGTCCGGATCGGATGGGAGGGGTGGAGAGATTTATTTGCAAGTTCATAACCCAGGCTGTAAAGTTTCTCTGAAGTGAAAGTTTGGTTTGCCCTTTTCTAAGAAACCTTCCCCTCGACTTGAAATTCTGTTAAAAGTGTCTTGCAAAGGCAAAACAAAACAAAACACCTCTTTGGGAAAACTCTCACAAAGTGTATCAAAGCAAAGAGCCCTCCTTGCTGCAGAGCTTGCTGGCACGCCGTGGTAATGCAATGTCATCTCTCCATCTTTTCCCATAGTGAGTCAGATGGCAACCCTAGCACAGAAGATGAATCCAGTAAGGGGCAAGAGGATTTATCTCCCCATCCACTCTCCAGTTCATCTGATGGTGTTACCAGCCTCAGCCTTCCTGGCCACATGGAGCCGGTCTACATGCAGCAGCTTGGAAATACTAAAATAGCCTTGAGCTCATCTGGTGTCTTGTTGAATGGAAATCTTGTGCCTGCCAGTACCTCTCCTGTCTTTCTCAATGGTAGCTCTTTTCTTCAGGGACCCAATGGTGTCATTCTCAATGGACTCAGCGTGGGGGCTTCGCAGGCTGTTACCTTAAATTCACCCAAAACCACATCAAGTGTTGTGAGCAACGGGGTATCCATTACTGATATACTGTCATCTTCATCAGAAGATGTTAAGGACTTCAAACTCCTTCAAGCTTCAGTCCCCAATGCTGGAGCAGCCACCTTCAGCCCCAGCAACATCCCAGTCTCATTCCCGGGATTGATACCAAGCTCAGAGGTGAAAAGGGAAAGCATACAAACTGCTGCTTCACAAGATGGAAGCTCTGTAGTTACTTTTACTGCTCCTGTCCAAATAAACCAGTATGGCATTGTCCAGATCCCCAATTCAGGAACAAATGGCCAGCTGCTGAACGGAAGCATTGGTTTTTCTTCTCTGCAGCTGCCTCCTGTTTCTGTGGCAGCTTCACAAGGTAAAAGTTTTGTCTCTTACAGTAAAAGGTATGAGAACAAGTTGGAATCAGGCACACTTAGCATTTTAGAAGCTGTGTTATGCATCCTTCAAGGTACTAGGATTAAATCTCAACCATGGCTACACACAGTACATCAAAAGACACCTTTTGACTTCCTTTATGGTGCATTATGCTCATGAGCAGACTGTGACATGAGGCTGAGCTCCTCTTGGAAGAGCAGAGAAAGAGGTCTGATAATTTACACCACTTTCATCTCATGCTGTTCTCAGAAGTCTGTGATACCAGTTTTCACAAATATCTGTAAATTTTATACGTTTCAGTAATTAAAAATATTTCCCATTTGCCACTGAATTCTTTTAGTGAGAAGGCTCACAAAAATGGAGATTGCAGCAGCTGGAAATTGTTACCATCCTTGTTCTTCTGGTGGTTGTTTCGGCTTCTTTTGGTTTGTTTTGCTGGTTTTATTTTTTTTTCTTCTCTTTTAACCAAAGCATTTCATAAAAGCAAATTTTCTATGACTGTAGACACAACATAACCAAACAGTTATGCTGGTACATTTTCTGTCCTCTAATTAAGAAAGATTAAACTGCAGGGAAACAACAGAAATAAGCAGTAGCTCATAGATATGAAATGTGAGGGTATTTGGATAGAACTGCCTTCAGTCCAAGGGAAATATGTCATTGCAGGTTCACGTGCCAAGTGTGCAGGCTCCTCCCCAAATTTGCTTTAGAGTTTGTTTTAACATACCGTAGACTGAAATCTGTAACCAGCCAGGAAGAATCCCAGGGAGCAGAAGCCTAGTTCTCGGATCCTGGTTTTGAAGCAGATTAAAAAGCACAACCCAAACAGCTTTAGTATTCATTAGCCACAATATCTTTGGTTATGAAAATGGTTAAACTTGAATGAATCTCTCTACTTTCAGGAGCTGTGAGCACTATAATGAAAATGAAACTGTGCTCCCATTAGCTTATTTGAATTAAATGTGTATAGAGAGCCAGTGATTCTTGCTATGATATGGGAAGGAACACTGAAGATGTACAAACACATTTTAAATGGATGCACAATTATTAGATCCTAAAATGTGACATACACGGTCACTGGAAGTTACTGGTACATAGCTTAACCAATACAGAAAAAAGAAGATATTTAGTCTGAATACCATGTGTAATTACAAAAGCCATTTAATCCACATGCTCCAAGGCATAAACTGACAGCCAGCAAAGGCGAGAAAGTAAGTTCTGTCCCTTAAGTAATGGGGAACTATTGTGTTTGAAAGTCATAAGATTCATAGTAAGAGCCTCTCTGAATATTTTCCCCATTGTTAAAAATAACAAATTCCCACTGGAGAATGATCCACCATACATCTAGTCTGGTGCAGAGAAAAGTCAGGACCCGTATTTGCTGCTTTGATTTCTTTTTGGTTTTCTTTAACGAGATGGATGGATAGCTGGCTGTTTAGTCCAACTGCAGTGTGCTGCAGGGTATTTTAAGTAAGATACAATAAATGATACCACCAGGTAACTTTAAATTGCCTCACTTCTACTCTGGTTTACACAAGTCATATATTCCAAGAAATCATCATTGATTACTGTAAATCAATAGGGAGCTAAAATATTTCGCAGGGAAGAAATTTATCTTCAGTGCTGTTTTAAAAACTTTAGGTGTCTTCAGCTCTGTAGCATCTTAAAATTATAATTAAACTCTTTTTGTGAGAGGGAGGTGTTTAAACTGGGACCCAGTACCAAGAGCCAGTATATCTTATTTTTGGAATTACAGTGGCGACTTAGATGGCATGTCCAGTAAAACCAACTTCAGGTCATCTCTGGCCACCTCTTCTTGCTTTGGCTAGCTACAGCATCACACAGGCAGTGCTGTGGCTTTCAAAAAGTGTAGGCAGTTGCTGTGTGATTTTTATACAACGTGATGGATGTGGTAGGGTTAGGCTGTTAGAAATAAGTGATGAAGTGAGATGAAAGGCAATACCTCTGAGTGCTTGATGGTCTGCCTCGTTAGCCAGATAGAAGTTACTGAGTTTTGTTGTTTACAGGTTGGCTCAGGTAGGTTCTGCCCAACAATAGTGGATTTCATGTGATGTGCCTCAAGTTCCCACATACAAGCTGTAGTCTGTCACTGAGCTATCTTTAATAGCCTTTCATGCTTCTATTTTTAGATAGAAATTGAGTGGTGGCAACTAGTGAAGGCCAAAGCACATTCATTTTGATCACATGGCTGAGGACTGTTTGCCCCTTAATGAGAGCCTGAAAGATACCTAATAGACCAGAACCCTTTCTTTTTTTTTTTTTTAATTTCTTTCTAAAAGCAGTTTTTATTTCATTGTACCAGATTTTCTTTCACCTGTTACAAACAACATGTGCTGCATGATACAATAGCGTATGTATGTCCTACAAACATAAAAAAAAGACCAAAATGGCTTAACAAAATGTCTCCACAACCGTCTGCAGACTATAATCTGTGTTTTCCTTTCTTTTGATTCCCTTCTTCTAGGTAATGTTTCAGTAAGTCCCAGCACAACTGATGGAGGAACTTTTACGACTGAATCTTCAACAGTGCAGCAAGGAAAGGTTTTCTTCAGTCCCCTCACTCCAAGTGCAGTCGTTTATACAGTTCCCAATTCAGGCCAGGCAGTAGGATCTGTCAAACAAGAAGGACTGGAAAGAAGCCTTGTGTTTTCTCAGTTGATGCCAGTCAGTCAGAGCACACAACTAAATGTAAACATGTCTTCTGAAAATATATCCAGCGGAGGACTCCAGTCCCTGGCCTCCTCATTAGTGAATGTAACACCTTCACATAATTTTTCCCTCACACCACCTACTCTTTTAAATGCTGCAGAACTGAACTCTGGTATCTCGGAGAGCCAGTCAATGTCATCACCCGTGACCAGTACCTCTACAGTGATATCTATCAGCAACACTAACTATGCAACCCTTCAGAACTGCTCCCTCATTACCAGTCAAGATTTGTTGTCCATTTCCACAGCACAGCCCACGCTTGGAGAAATAGTTTCTACAAGTGGAGACCGTGTCAGCCACCCCTCTGCACAAGTGCATCAAGATTTTGTCAGAGAGCACAGGTTAGTTCTGCAAGCCATACCTGACGTCAAAGAGAATTTCTTACCTAATGCTGAGAGTAAGTCAACTGGCAATTTAATGATGCTGGATTCAAAATCCAAGTATGTTATGAGTAACATCGTTGACACGGTTTGTGAAGAACTGGAAACGGACAAAAAAGAACTTGCCAAACTGCAGACAGTTCAGATGGATGAAGATATGCAAGACTTGTAACATTTTTTCCCCTGCTTTCTGTCTTTAATAGATAAGTCTCCTGTTGAGGACCTAACGAACACCAAGTGGGGTTCTTTTTTGTTTTGTTTTGTTTTTTGTTGTTGTTTGGTGGTTGGGGTTTTTTTCATTTAAGGAAAACAGAGGAACACTTAAGTGATCTGCATCAATGTACAGAGGAATCTCCAGCAATGGAATTGGGTTGCCGCACTTGGTTTGTGTTTAGTGTTCTCTTTTAAGCAGATTAAAGGAGAAAGAAAATGCCAGAGCAAGTACTGAACAAATGGGTACAGGTTTGACTACAAGATACTACCCTGATAATTTAAACTCTCCATAGTACAACATACTCTCAACAGTAAGTATACACTCCTGACGTTAGATAGAAAACACAAATCTCGCTCCAAAAAGGTAGAAATAATGCAGTCATTTTTGCTGTTTACTTCTAGTTCATGGGCATTGAGAAATTTCTAAGGAACTCTAAGACGATACCTTACCGGCTTTTATGTTGTTTGAGGTTAAGAAGTGAAACAGAATCATCAATACTATTGTTACTGGTGTATATGCCTTTTCCCAGCAGACTTGCCTTCAAACCAAAAATCTTGCGTCAAACATTTACAGGTTTGTAAGTGCTTCAGCTAGCGTTTTGTCAGTGCACCAGGAAAAACAGCATTTGAAACTCTAATTATGCAACTCGGAAGCTTTCTTTCCAGTATGAATGTAAATATTGTTTCAGTTCTTATAAAGGAGACTTTTTTTAAAATTAGTACAATGGATTTTATTTATGGTCTACGTTCCTTTCAATTTAGACACAATGCATTGAAAAGGAAAATGTTTTCTGGCTGTTTAATTTATTTTTATTGTTTGAGCAGGAAGTAAGCATAGTGATTTCTGACAAGGTTTTACTTTTTGTAGTTTTTCAAGTTATAGACTGTAAAAGTAAAATGTTAATCACACTGACACTAGAAAGTGAACTCCCAGTCTCACAAACCCAGGAGGCCCCTGTCTCTACCCCCTCTGTCTTTGTGTTCAGGGGTTTTTTGTTTGTTTTGTTAGTAATTTGCAAATTAGTTGAACCTTTTTGTGTATTTTTTACAGAATTCCATGTGCCTTTCTTCCTAGTGGCCTTATCTTTGTTACTAAAGCACAGTGGCAGGAGGAATAAAAACACTGACTTGCAAATATCCGTCCTCAGGGCCAAATCATGATGCCTTACTTCTGCAAGTAGACCCGCTGACTTCAGTGCCCCTGCTTGCACGAGTAAGAAGAGTTTTAAGTCTTTCAGTCAATCGTGGGTGACATTTGCTAGCAGTGCAGAGAGCCAAAGATAGGTCCTTCTGCAGCACGTCAGCAGGGCAGGAGGAGTCCAGAGAGGCACCATGGGCAGAGCCGTCATGCCAAGGGAGAGGTCTTGGCTCCAGCCTCAGGCAGCAGAGCATGAAACGTTGGACACATAGGCCAGGGAAGGGAGCCCCATGTCTACATAGAGCCATTGGCCAAAAAGCCCGTGTGGGAGGGCTTCAGCTGCTCTTCAGGCAAGCAAGCCTTCATCCAGGAGTTCACTCAAGTACACATTTGTATAATCTTCCAGAAGAAGCACCGTGGGGGCTGATGGTGGGAACAGCAGCTGCCCAAAAGGCTCGTGGGAGCAGCCATGGTCTCAGCTTGGCTGGTGATGGGTCTTCTCTCCTTTTGCATCTTTGTGCTTTGCCAGGGACTCAGCAGCAGGCAGGCTATGGGCAGGTCGAACAGATCTTACCTTTCCTCCAGATGAGTTTTTGTAGCATGGAAAAGCACATCCTTAAGCTTTAAAATAATAATAAGAATGCAGATATATGAAAATGACATGCTGTTAATCTTTGTGGTTTTGTTTTATTATTTTTTATTCTAATGTGAATATATACGGTAACTAAAGCATGTATTCGTCAGGGGCCTGGTCTGAAGGTTTTGGAAGGCAATGGAAAATGTTTTCATAAGCTGTGGGTTCTGAATCAGGCTCAGGACAAAACAAGATCACTGTAAAGGACAAAAAAAAAAAAAA
>NDXB01011449.1:0-19535 GCA_002631895.1 Agapornis roseicollis | reverse complement strand
AAAACAAAAAAAAGTTAAAGAAAAAAAAAAAAAAAAAAAGCTGCAAGGAAAAAGAATATCTAGGTAGCACATCCCAGTCTGTTTCTGTCTTGGTTGTTAACTGGTTCTGGGGAAAGCCTTTGAGGAAGGTTTTTTCTCTGTGCACCATGAGCATGGCATAGGTATCCTTGCTATTTTTTTGCACTATATTGAATGCAGTTTGCAAGGTATTCTGTGGAACCTTGAGTCTGAGCTCTGTTGGTAAGCGCTGGAGTCCATGCTGCCAGCCAGAACCAAGGGCTGCAGGGAAAAGTATAGGGAAGGGGACGAGCAAGTGTGCAAGGGGTGCACTGTGCAGCTGTACTGAGTCACTGATGCTCTGCAAACAGAAACAGCCTATTAGCAGTTGGCTGTCCCCACGTGCTCCCAAGCAAAAAGAGTGTTTAAGGCAAGTGCTTTAAAGTGGAGATTATCACAAGCAGAACATGGAGCTGTGTTTTCCCCTGGCACAACTCCCCTTGACATTCAGGGGATCTCTGCATGAGCAGGGACCCAGATAGGCCAGGGTTCTCCTCTCTGCTTGTTTATCTGTTTGCTGGGTTCCAGCATGAACAATCTGCTTCCCACCTCTTCTTCATACATTAAACTAAGGTGATGATGATGACAATAACAGCAGCTGCTTTGCGTGGATTTGTACAACTGTTTGGAAAATTGGAAGGACCGTGTATCATTGTCAAATTAATGGAGAGCATATGCATGGCCCTGAAGGACTTGTTTCTGGCTTAACATTTGGTCTGTGAAGCTCAGATTATATTTGGAGGCAAGCTAGAGAGTATTTCAGAGCAATCAGTTGTTAATGTGATCTGGTCTCATAACTGAAAAGACTGTGGTGTTCTACCAGTAGCTGTTACTTTTTATTATTACTTTTTTTCATCCTTTGCATTTGTTGTGTTCCTGAGCCTCTGAATTCCATGGCTTTGCAGCACAGTTGACATGAAAACTGTGTATGTTGTTACAGTGATAAGCATTTTGGAGTGTTTGGTACTTCTAATAGGAAACTTCCCACTCTTCAGTGGGAGTGGAAGATGTACATAAAAGCTGCGGTTTGGGGCAAAGTAAAATTATTCTATTCTAGTCTTCCAGATATCAAGTAACTTATTATTAAGTTCTACTTTTTCTTTTTCCCAGTGAAAATAAGTGTCACTCCCTCCAGATTAAGGTAGTTATAACCTCATGTTTTCTGCAGGTACATATGCACAATATAAGGACTCATTGCACGGTACAGTGTTTTTTAAATAGATATTTAAATAGTAGTTTTACTCCTACTGTAAAATAAGGGTCAGTTTTTATTATGTGGCCCTCAAGCAAGCAGGCTAACTGCTCTAAATAGACAGTACACAAAGCCCCTAAAAGTGTCTGGGGCTGGATCTTTGGCTGCTGTAAATAAGGCATTGCTCCACTGATCCCCAAACTGAGGATTTTACGTGGTGTTTAGGGGGTATGGATGCTCATCACCCACACACATAAATGGCAGTGAGTGTCCAAGCTCCACAGACAGTCCTTATTAACACATTCTGTTGTTTAAATGGAAGGTATGTCTATCTGGCATATGTGTTCCTTTTCCTCCTTCACCCCCTCCCTCTCTGTTACAGATGAGAATAAAGAATCATTTCAGCTTCATATATGTTTGCAATTTGGAAGTCCACTGGAAATCTTACAGGAAACATTGCCAATTTCTACTACTTCTCCTGTCCCAGATTCAGCTTTGAAAAAGATGCTTAAAGTTTAAGCAAATGCTGCAAAACATGGTGTTAGAAAACCCTTTGCTCTTTACTGCTTCTAATTAAAGCTGCCTCTGTTTTACCCAGAGTTTTGCAGAGAGCCAGAAATAACTTAAATTGGGTGCTCTTTCTGGACTATTTGCAGCATTATTCCTGTGGTCTTACCTAAAAGGACATTTCAGCCACATAAATCACAGACAGCTATCGGCCAAGTCCTCAGCTGGGCTAAACTAGCACAGTTCCTTTGACTTTAATGTTCTTTCACACCAGCTGAGAATATGGTCCATTCATTTCACTGGAGTTGGATCAGGGATAGATTTGACCCAGTATATGGTGGCAGTATGAACCAGTGCACAAGGCTGACACTCAGTTATAACTGAATGATCATGGTCTATCAAAGCATATACCTCTTTCATTTACTGCTTTACCCTACCTGTGGATTCAGGAAGATGCATTCAGAAAGCTACTTCACCCAAAAATAAGGCTGGAACCATCTTTATTGTTATTATTGTCAGTCCAAGATTAATGACAATAATGGACAGATTCTTACTTCAAATCCTGCAAATTCACCTCAATAACTGTTCTCAGTTAAATAAAACAGGGCAGAATTTGGCCAGTGTGCACAGGAACCAGTGCCTGTGCATCTTTCTTAGAAAAGGCAAATGAACAACCAGGAAGGTGCATCCCTCCGTTTTCATATGAAATATGTGTGCAAGACTCCGGGGCATGAGTGCTTGTGACCAAGAAGCATCTCATAAAGAATAGTAATTTTATAACTCTGGAAACAAAGGTAATGACATTTTGCAAACAAGGAGACCTGAAGTCTTCCTGTATCTCCTAGCAGTTATTATCTTGAAGGATATTTTTTAGCTTACTTGTATGTTTCGTATAGTTTAAAAGTAGCTTCTGAAATCTCTGAACTCAAGGAAGGGGTGAATCTTCTGACTTTCAAGATTCACATTCAGAGGATGTTTGTTCTTCTGCTGCATGTACTGTTTGTCCAGAACTAACCAGTTATTTCTGCTATATGGGTTTATTGTGCCTTACAACAAATATAAAATCTAAGCGGAATGTACACATTAGAGGAGGGAATGATCAGGAGACTTCACTGCACTGTTAGGTGATGCCACCCCTGAGTGTGTCATCAAACATATCTGTGCTTAATTACCCAACCAAAGAGATCTAAAGTGTGTATGTTTGTTGTACTGTAATAGGGGTTTGTGCCTGGACAATTAAGTGTTTTATTTGTATTCTGAGATGATGTGAACTTATTTTTCTAAACACTATACTGAATAAACTTTATATTTATACACACCTTGTGTAAATATTTCTGTTTGCCTACAATGTGGGGGTTTTGAACTGGGTATTAGAAAATCAGTCTGAGGTAGAGGTGTTTTTAACAACTCATCATGAAGGTGATGGCCTCTAGAAATATCTGCTCACCAGGAAGTTGGTCAAAAGCTTACTTAAGCTGGAATGGGATTTTCTGTTGAGTGGGTTTTGGCAAAGCCTAACTTTGCTTCTAAAATACTACATTAAAAATCATGAATCTTATATTTTGTATCAAACCTAGCTATTAAATCTGTGTCCTAAACCAAATTTATACCATAGTTAGATAAATACTATTGAAATATGTTTCCACCTACTAGTTAGGATGAGTCAATGTGTACTCATGGCTTCCATGGCACTGGGATACTTTCCGTGTCAGGGTTTCTTCTGGGGTAGATAAATTCCTATCTGCTAGACCTGTGTTGTTCAAAAAATTTCTTTAAACATTGCATTTGGTGTCAGACTTGGTTTTGACAGCCTTTTGAGAACAGCCTGAAGTTTTATATTCCCTCAATATTGAAGGATTTAAACACATTATTGCATTACTTTAGATCTGTGCTCCAAGTGCCGGGATTGCCTAGTTACAGTTTTAGTGTCAAAATGAATAACAGTAAGTTCAAGCACACGAACCTGTATATATATATGTACTGTACAGTTACAGTAGAGATACTTAACAGCCTGCACATGTCACCCTTTCACCCCTTAAATTGTATTTAGGCCATAAGAAGCAAGATCAGGTCTCTTGAGATCAATTTTTTAAAATAGATCCTGTTGTATATGCCAATTATATTTTTAATTACTTAAGACGTTACCTTTCCATACCATTATTTACCATTCCTCTGTCTTTCCCAGTTAACACAGCCACATTCAGGTGGCTCCATGCAGCACTGCTGACAGTAGTTTGGGTGGCAAAGTGCAGGAAGCAGCCCCCAGCCCTGGGAACATCACTCACCTCTTGCCTGGGGTTGACCCAGCTTGCACTCTGCAGCTGCCAAGGTAAATCCAGTTAAGCAGGAGCAGCCCGAAGGTAGAGAGAGACAATTGCCTCATTGCCCAACTCCTTTTCCTTCCCAGAAGCAGCACTCATGACTCAGTCGTGTTCACAGAGCTTCCCTTTGCAATGCTTTGGTTTTGCCCCAGCAGTTAGACTGATATTTTCTTGCCCTGCAGATACCAAATTCCCAGTCAATCCCTGGACGGCAGCTCTGTCCCAGCTTTGCTTGGAGCAGGGGCTGAAGGTCTAAAGCCATCCTTCAATCTGTCTGTAAGCAACTTCTCTCATTTCTGCCCCATGATGCAGCCAGGGGAAGAACTGCCCCTGCTGGGTCAGCTCCAGCTGGGAGAGATCCCCTCCAGGATGGGGGTTCCTGTGTAGCCCTGTGTGCTCCACCAGACAAAGTGCAGGGGTTTGAGGGCAACCGAGAAGTGGAAAGTCAGTGTATGCAAATGTCAAAATTCTCCCTGAGCAGCCACCCATGCGGTATGCAGGATGAATCATGTCCTAACGGAGCACATTCCTGCTACTTTGGAGAGCTTTGCAGATGTGTTCCAGGTCACCCTGGGCGAGAAAACCACACACAGCCACAGTTACTTCTTCCCTGACAGCTTGTGTGCAGATGGAGAAAAAGGGGACAGCACCTTTGGAAGGGTGGTCAGCCAGCTCGCCAACCCCCTGCCTTCCACACAGGGCCTGGGGATGCTGGAGAGAGGACCAGGGGCTGCCACAGCAGTAGCTGGGATAAAGCTGGTAGTAGAGAGGATCAGTGAGACTGATGTAGCAGGGAGATGAGCTGGGAAGGGAGACAGTGTTGGAAGACTGAAGTTTTCATTGTCTGTTTCTGGCTGGATTTTCCCCAGTGCCAGATCAGAAGGGAATTTTTCAGCTCCAAGAGGCAGAGGTTGAGTCAGTAAAACAAGATCTTAATAGAAAGGCTCACAGCTTGGAAAGCAGAGGTCTCCTTGCAGGGCTACATCCCCTGTTGTGGTGATCTCTGGCTGCAGAAATCTTTGGGCTGGAGTCTTAGGCCATTATATCTCGGTTATGGATACAGATCACATTTTTAATATAAAAATGCATTTTAGAAGGAAAATGATTCCCAGAAATAGGAGTTCATCTGCCAAACAATGTGTGCATAACTGACTTTACACTTAGAGGTGCCAGAAAGTTCAGGAATGAGACCAACAATAAAAAGCCAACACACGTGTGAGAAATCTACTGCATTAAAGCCAGATTCAATAAAAATAGCACCTAGTTTATATGCTACAGAAGCTGGCACACGGCTGCAAATGCTGAAGGAAAAAGATAAAATGTTCAGAAGTTGCAAGCAGTCCAGAGGAACTGAGCAGCTCTTGAGCAGAGCTGATAGTTACTCAATAACTCATGTACAATATTCTCTTGTGTAAGTACTTTAATTCTTCATCCTGCTACTTCTCGGGCAGAAAGACCCAATTTGGAATACTTCGGGCTAATCAATAAGCTTTGTTGTTGCAGCCAAAGTGCTTTGCAATAGATCTTTTATTACCCAAAAGGACTCCAGAATGTTACACCGCACCATTTTCTTTTCTACTCTGCAAGCTGACAGCCAATTATTTCAGTGTTAGTGGTATCCCTTATACTGCTTGCAGCTGTAAAATGCAGCCCGTCCCCTGAGGAGCTTACAGTACACAGAAATAAAAGCAACCCGAGCTGGGAGGGGAGAGGAGCACAGGGAGAAGAGGTGGTTTGCCCGGAAGGGGGGTGCTGGCAATGGTGGCAGAGGCAGAGGACAAAGCCAGGTCTCTGACTCCCCCTGTTGCTTTGCCCACTGGCTCACTCCGCCTCACCAGCAGCCAAATCCGGCTTGGATGCAATGCCCTCTGACAGCAGCAGGAGGACTTGTTGCTTATGCCAAAACCGAGTTTACTTCTTTCTGTTATTTACTATGTCTACAGCCACCTTCTGGTGCTGCCCAATAGCCACATAAGCCTTTAGCTAAGCCCTGTCAATAACTAGACTGACCCTGGACCAGGATCACTGAGCCAGCGAACACTCAGGCTTCAAAGAAACCATTCCTGTCTGAATCACCCCATCAGGATGATGCCCACATAGACCCTGAAGGCCTTTAAAGCCACACACTTCCAGATCAAGACAATCAAGAAAGGTTCAACTTACCTCCCACAAAGTACAAAGAGCTGACAGAGATATGTTCGCAGCAAGTTAGGATGGGTTAGTCCAGAGCCTGAGCTGTGCATAGTCTTGGCATGTCCTAAGCCAGTGGTGTCTTAAAATAACAAATCAAGAACAAATAACAAACTAAAGGCCTATCCATGTCCTAGGAAAATGCTGGGGATTTTGCTATATACTGCTGCCTAAGCAAAGGAAAGCATGTAGGTTTATCAGAAGGCAGTTCTAAAAGGCAACACTTTCTATTACCAACCCAAGCACATCTGCAATGACACACAAACATATAGGCTATCTGTGTTAAAAAACATTGTTTGGGGTGTTGTATGCGTGCAGGTGGAAGCGAGCACTGACCAGATTAAGGCTAAAAAAAAAAAAAAGAGAAAAATTCTTTCTTTCGAGGCTCACTACAGAGCTGCAGAAGAGACAACCTCTGCTCCCTCTTGCAGGCAGCATATAGAATCATAGAACAGTTAGGGTTGGAAAGGACCTTAAGATCATCTAGTTCCAACCCCCCTGCCATGGGCAGGGACATGACACACACTAATCCATGTCACCCAAGACTCCATCCTGCCTGGCCTTGAATGCTGCCAGGGATGGAGTATTCACAACTTCCTTGGGCAGCCTGTTCCAGTAAGTCACCACCCTCACAGTAAAGAACTTCTTCCTTATATCTAACCTGAACTTCTCCTGTTTAAGTTTGAACCCATTATCCATTATCCTATCGCTACAGTCCCAAATGAAGAGTCCCACTCCAGCATTCTCGTAGCCCCTGTCAGATACTGGAAGGCTTCTATGAGGTCTCCACGTAGCCTAAATAGAACCAGGTCCCAAAACTCAGCGAGTGAACCAGGCTGAGGGTGAAGACCCTCAGACAGGTGCATATTCCTGACCTGCTGCTAACATGCAAGCGCATGCTGTGCCCTTTTTCAGAGCTTGTGGCAGAACGGCAGCAGGGGTTAACTGCCCTATCAGTGCCATGCTTGGTGGAGAAGCCTGCTTGAGCAGTATCAGTAAGAGAGCTGCACACTCTAAGGGTGTGATATTATCTGCATGTGGAGGGATTTACGCACGTAACACCCCTATGTAGGGAATGATATTAGCTTTCCGAAGGATGCAATAGCCCTTTTCCTCCTTTTGCCCAGAAATGGAATAATGTTCTCCCAAGAGCTTCTAAATACTGTTTGTGCTGTTTCTGCACCGCTGCAAGGTGGGGCACAGGACTTCCAAAACCAACAGTACCTAGAAGCGAGTGCTGACAGCAACCTATTTCCAGGTACTGCTTTATCAAGAAGAACCCAGCCTGCCTGGAAGCGCTCCCTGGAGCACGGGACATGATGCACATACTGGGCATGGTTGCCTTGCACCAGCCAGCAGTGCTGCAGGATGCCTGGTCTCAGGACAAAGATCAGGCTGTGCCAGACAGCCCTCCCCAGGCTCGGCCAGGGAAACGCTGACAATTTACTGGCGTGGTACAGAGGTGCCAGGCGGACATTTGGCACTTCCTACACACAGCATCAGAGCTGCAGTCTCAGTAAACCCCTTCTTGGCCTTAGCTTCTGGGTACAGCTTCTTTACCAACTGTTTGTTTCTTTTGTGACAAACCAAAGGCAGGGCTAACCTGCTTCATCTTCTTCCTTTATAAATATCAGTTCCAGCAAATGAGACTACCTGACCAATCGCTCTTGGTTTGTTTGTTACCCGGTAACGGCAGCAAGTGTTGCTAACAGACGGATGGCTCAGAAGTGCTCCTGTTCCTTCCGAATTTTCACAAAAAAATCTGAGTCTTTATAATTTGGGTTAAAAAAGCAAGAGTTCTTCAGGTGAACAATGCTCACAAGGAACAAGGAAGTCATTTGCTGATGGGATGGAGGACTAACCCCTCAGATTAAAGTACAGTGTCGAGCCTATTTTTGTTAATTTCTTAACTGTCCTCAAATCTTAGAATCTTTTTAAAAGCCAGAATAAATCAAATACCCCTGTGAAATAAGCAGCTGCTAACAGAGACTCAAAGACTGGAAGGCTATACTGGAGCCACCCAAAACTAAACAGCACTCCTGCTTAGGTTTTACAGGAACCAAGTCCAGTGAAAGAAGTGCCTCCTGCCTTGCGAGCTCTACTTCCATTCCAGACATGACAGCCTGTGTTTCAGGACCCAAGTCTCCACCCTGTAAAACTCAGGCATAAACACCAGCTTGTCTTCCAGTTTTCCTTATCTTGGTGTATTTTCTGCATTTCAGAAGCACACCTTCTTCCAACATCCAAGCTGTTCCTGAAAACACTGTCCAGCAGTAAAAAGTACTGTCATGCTGAGTAGAAGCCCTTGATGAAGATATCATGGTATTTTGACCTGGAACCACAAGATAATCACTGTTTCAGAACAATTTCCCACCCATCCTACTGGGGCTTTGCCCAGATCACATTTCCTCAGTTCATCAGGGCATGGAACAGCATCAAAAGGCTGATGGATGCCAAGTTGTGTCACATCTAATGGTTCTCCCCTTTCCAAATGGCATATCATATCATCAAAGGCAACTAGGCTGTCATGACATAATTTGAGAATCCCACTTTATAGCTGGTAGAAACCGAATCCCAGCAAGTCTGTCAGTAATGATATATTCCAGGTAATACAGAATTGAAATCTCCTGGCCCCAAGTCTCAGTCTTAAATTTAAGCAATGTTCTGATTTGCCAGCTTCCACAATTTATGAGCTTTGCAATACTTAGTAGTTGGTGAGAGAGGGGAAGTAGGTGAGTGGTGGGGGTACAGCCACAGCTTCCTGCTCAACTTCATTCTTAAGTTCCTGTATTTGAAAAATAGAAATTAATCTGAAGGTGCTGAAGGTCTGCAAACCAGAATATGTATAAATATGGGTATATCACATTTACCTAATGGAATATAAGCATTTTATCTCAAAGCTGGTGTTGTCTCACAGTCTCCGAACCTTTGGATCTGACAGCACTGTGTGCAACAAGACTCTTCAAGAGAATAAACCAGGGTATCAAAAAGGTAGCAGTTCATAAATAAAATTAATAACTGGTCTACAAATTCAGGAGAATATCTGTCAAAGCTGCCTTTGGATCCAAATTTCCATAAACTTAAACTGGAACATTATTACATTTACAGGCAAGAGGAGAAGGGCAGCAGGAGGAGAAGGGTTACAGTACCCTTCAAGAAGCTAATGTCATCCCCTGCATAGGGGTGTTATGTGTGTAAATCCCTTCTGGGTTAATTTACTAGGCTATTGCAGTCTAATTAGTAATGGTAGTAGGTATTTTTTAAAGAAACCTCTGTATAACTTAAGGGAACATTTCACTGGCTTAGAAACAAACCCCTCAAAATAGCATACAAATGCATTTATTAAAATCAGCCCTTGTAAGACCAGTTTTGTTTTTAGGGAATTCAAGCAAATTTATTCCTCTATAACTCAGGCAGGATTTCCAGAGCATACTGTGCCTGGCAGCTGCCAATGAGACTGGCAGCACATGCAGTCCCATGCCGGGTTACTCAAAGCCCCAGCTCAACACCACACGTAAATACCCATTTGCCTGCAAACCTGCATTTCAGTGTAGCCATAATTATCATAAGCAAATGGCTCCTGTTGTAACAAATGGTTGTCACATGAGCTATCACCGACAGCAAAGACAAGATGAACCTCAAGGGCTGCAGGAAAGGAGGCAGGCTAACAGGAAGAGAAACCTTCTTCATGTGCCATTAGCTGCCAACTTCAACCCTGGTCCAAGAAAATTCCCAAGTGCTTGTTCTCCCAGGCAAACCAGATCAACTTTGAGATTTTTATTTGCACAACATAACAAGATGCTGCAAGAAGAAAAATCTGGGCTGCTCAGCTCAGTCTGACTTTTAAAGCTTTGGCCTAAAACAGTAATTTGAAAGAGTAATGGTATTTTTTCCACTGGAACACCCCGCCTGTGAAGGCAGGCTGAGAGTTGGGCTTGTTTAGCCTGGAGAAGAGAAGGCTCAAGGAAGACCTTTGAACAGTCTTCTGATATCTAAAGGGTACCAACAAGAAAGCTGGAGAGGGCTTTTAACAAGGGCATGTATGGATAGGTCCAGGGGAAATGGCTTTAAACTGACAGAGGGTACGTTTAGATTCTATATTAGGAAGAAGTTCTTCACTATGGGTGGTGAGGCACTGGCACAGGTTGCCCAGAGAAGCTGTGGCTGCCCCATCCGTGGCAGTGTTCAAGGTCAGGTTGGACGGGGCAACCTGGTCTAGTGGAAGGTGTCCTTGTCCATGGCAGGGGGTTGGAACTACATGATCCTTAAGGTCCCTTCAAACTCTAACCATTCTATGATTCTATAATGGGATTTGTAATGTTCCAAAAGCTTGTATTTTTGCAAAGCAAGAGGGAGCACAAGGAGAAAGATTGGTTATCCTTTATTTTTCAAGCCTGACTCAGAGGCAACTTGAACAATAACTTCCAAGATTAGCATATATGAACCACTGGGAACCAGAAGTCCTGAATTTCCATCTCCCCATCAGTACAATGGCAGTAACAGCACTTCCCTCTCCTGTGCTAAGAGGTACTGACATTCTTATCCGCACTGAAATTCACCCAGGTAGAATGGCACAGCTGAAATACTGAGGCTAGACCCTACTGATAGAGCAGGTATTTTATGTATGTGTGTATATATACACACACATACACACACTATCTATAATATATATAAATTGTATATATTTAATATAATGTATTAAACATGTGATGTGATATATATGTAACATATATAATAAATCACTAAGATACTAATAAACTTACCCCTTAGACAGATGACATTTCAAAATTAGCCTGGGTACTTGGTCTTTCCATAAGCCGTGCTAATGCCTCTTACCTCTCTGCTCCTGTCCACCATTCACCTCCTGTACAAGGGCACCAGGAGGAGCATGAGCAGGGCACAGCAATAACACTCTGCCCTTGCCCTTTTAAAAAGGCCTTTTCCTTTTCACTTCAATAACATTTACTGAGTTCTGCTTCTCTCCAGGGTGTCTAGAGAAGAAGCGCTACTTTCGAGCCTTTCTTCTTCACATCTCCCTATTCATTTTAGCTGATCTGGGACAACCACTTNACATATATAATAAATCGCTAAGATACTAATAAACTTACCCCTTAGACAGATGACATTTCAAAATTAGCCTGGGTACTTGGTCTTTCCATAAGCCGTGCTAATGCCTCTTACCTCTCTGCTCCTGTCCACCATTCACCTCCTGTACAAGGGCACCAGGAGGAGCATGAGCAGGGCACAGCAATAACACTCTGCCCTTGCCCTTTTAAAAAGGCCTTTTCCTTTTCACTTCAATAACATTTACTGAGTTCTGCTTCTCTCCAGGGTGTCTAGAGAAGAAGCGTGACTTTCGAGCCTTTCTTCTTCACATCTCTCCNTACAAGGGCACCAGGAGGAGCATGAGCAGGGCACAGCAATAACACTCTGCCCTTGCCCTTTTAAAAAGGCCTTTTCCTTTTCACTTCAATAACATTTACTGAGTTCTGCTTCTCTCCAGGGTGTCTAGAGAAGAAGCGCTACTTTCGAGCCTTTCTTCTTCACATCTCCCTATTCATTTTAGCTGATCTGGGACAACCACTTTGCACCAGTGGTGATGCAGCCAAGCCTGGACACTTTTTCACCCAGTAGTGCATTTTAAGAGCCATTGCATAAGCAATGACTGTGATGCTGCTCCCTTTGTTGTCTCCTGAATCAGCCAGCACAGCTCTGCACCCCACAAGACACTCTCCCTGCCTGGGTTCATAGCGGGTGTCACTGACTCACTAATGGAGCTGCCATAACTTTTCTGAGCAGTCACTTCTGCTGGCAAATTGATGATACTCACAAATCACTGCCTGAAAGGTCTGCATGGCATGTGGCTTAATTTTCTTTTCCATAATATGAAATCCAATCTGAAATGCACAGATTATTTTACTAATCTGTGTAAATCCTATTAATAGCACTTATTCTGCTGTGCTCACATTCACTTTCTAACAAACCTGTTCAGACCTCCTGCAAGATCTTCACACCTGGTTGCACTCATGTCTTCACAGAATAGCTGACCATGAATGGAAACTTGTGCTTTACAGTCATCTCTCACATTTTAATTCATGTCCCATGGTCCAGCATGTTCTGGATCAAAGCATTAGTGCTGTAAATCACCATGGTGCCATCAGAGCTAAAGCAATTATACAAAGGATCACACAGCTTCAGTAGGAAAGGGCAGAGGCTGTACCCTTCCTTTCCCTCAGCATCACTGCCTTCTGTGCCTGCTCCTAGCTCCAATGTGCCCTGCATAGCTCCCATCAATGCGACTTTATCCTGGCCTATACACCTTGCCCAAAACTGAACCCAAACCCTAGCAAAGGGCCTGCTTGCAGGAAGGAGGTGACGGGCACTCTATATTCACATCAGCCCCACACACATCCCCTGTGGGTTTAAGGTGATGTGCCTGGCAGCAGGGCTTGCAGCTATCAGAAAGAGCAGCTTCATTGGCAGCTGTGTGGGCTACAATCCCCCTCTCTGAGCTCAGTGTGGCCTCTCAAAGAGAAGGCACCCTCTGTTCTGCTATAGAATAAAACCATTTTCTATTTGAAACAACAATATTTACTTTTCCTATAGTGGACTCCAGTGACTTCCTACATCATAATCATGGCAAGAGGGGTCAGCACCAGGAAAAGAAGAGGAAAAGAGACCAGGGCTCAAATGCCTGGCTCTGACTTCCTAATCAAGCTGTGCATTTATTAGCTACTCCAAAGCCATGCTCCTCTCCCCCTGCCCTTCATTTTCCCACTTTCCTGAGACCTTGTAACTGAGTGCCTTTTGACATAACCACAGCCTCAGCCCATCGTGCAGCACATTAGCTCCATGGAGAGCTGTCTTCATGCAGCCAGGACTATGCTCTTCCCTTGGGGCAAAGAGTTCTCTGTGCCCTTCAGCCAAGCTGGCATATTCCAAAACCAGACCTTGGGAAGGGCTTTAAGCTGCAGTCACTCCTTGTCCTGCCCTTGCAGGCTTCCGGCATGTGCTAAGGTATCCCCCTCCCTATGCCAGGCAGGAGAGGATGGATGCAGGAGGAAAAGGCTCCCCACCAGGTGAGAAGCTCCCCAGACCTACCAGCTGGAAAGTTTCAAAACAGAATAGGAGAACTTGGGAACTATGCCCCCCTCCCCCCAAAAAAAAAAAATATCCTGTAAGGTGAGCGAGGGAAAAGATTTA
Organism: Agapornis roseicollis; assembly: GCA_002631895.1. Classification (NCBI taxonomy): domain Eukaryota; kingdom Metazoa; phylum Chordata; class Aves; order Psittaciformes; family Psittacidae; genus Agapornis; species Agapornis roseicollis. Next base: position 6,065 of record NDXB01011449.1, on the reverse strand, counting down.
CTTAAAGTCACCAAAAGGAAGGGGTTGGAGATAAACTGCATTTACAAAAGTCCACAATAGGACAAACCTACTCCTGATCTCCCTGCCAAGGGATCACTGCTTCTTACACAAGTCTGTTGGCTGTGCAATGCTGAACATCCAGCTCCTCCCAGGGCCAAGCAAGGCTCTTGAGTGCTTTCACTGAGCTCAATAAAAAGGCCAGGTCTGCAGTGCAGAGCCAGTTCCAGACAGCCCCAACTACATTTCCAATGGTTTTTCTACCAGAGAGCAGAACAAATAAATAACATAAAGGATTTGTGGCTCCTCTCTTTCCTTGCCATAGTTGAACTGTATCCACTCCCCATCCAAATGCATATGAACTTTCTTTCATCACTGTAGAAACCATTTGAGGTCAATACAGCTTCACTTTCGCCTAGTTTTTCCTTAAATTGATTTAGATCTTTAATTGCCTAAGTAATTCCTGCTGGTTTACAGGTACTCCTGCTCAGGAATTGTTTGTAATTTTTCAATATTGTGGAAGAAATGTTTTAAAAGTGTTACCCACACTCAAGATATTCTCCCCACATTCTCTTTTACAAAGGGTCCTTATTTGTTACCAGCGTTAAAGGTTGTCTATGAAATAGCTGTTCAGTTTCAGACCCTTAATCTCTTTGTAGAGGTGCCTGTTGTGAGATATTAAAATGCCACAACGAAAAAGAAATGAAACAAAAGAGGAATTTTTAAAGAGAGACAGCCAGCCAAATACTATATGTGGCCAGACAGAATCAGTAGCGCTGGCTGCAGTACAAACCCAAGAAGCATCAGACAAACCACCTCAGCCGCAATGGTAATGGTTTGCCAGCAAAAGGAATGCAGAAAACAAGAAGAAGGGAAGACAACTCCCCCCTTCCTCCACCAGCTTTCCCCAGAAAAGACTATCTTACATGGCTGATGCCTCCGGTGCATGAAAATGTGCCACTTCTGGAACAGCAAATAAGGACCTGCTGGCCAGGAAGTTCTGCATTTGGTGTTGTGCCTGCCTGAACCCGTGCAGGCAAACCTTATGAAAAGTGATGCTTTAATACTAAGGATTAGAGAAGGGGAATACTCTATCTCAGCCCTTTCATATGTATACTGAGGACCTTTGTGAAATCAGTGCAATTTCTATCACCCTTTGCTCCAGAGTGCCACATATGGATGACTGGAGACCTTACTCTGACATCCAGCTTGTGTGTGCTCACAGCCAGCCCATGCTCGTCTGTCCTGTGCCTGTTTTGTCCTTCCCCCTAAATAGCCCTTTCCTCTTAGATGTGTTCAGAGAGGACAGTCGCAATCCTTTCTCTCACCTTTGCCTTTACTCAGCTGCCCAACCAAGTTCTGCCAGAGGCTGGATTGAAAAGAGTTGCTTTTCCTGATGTCAAAACCTAGTTTGCATCCCACTATGAGCTAAGAATGTAGTACACTGTGGAAGAGTCCCGCTGGTTTTGTACACCATGCTGCTCAAGGAGCTCATAAGTTATCTTCTTCTCCCTGCTGCTTGCATTGCTTGAATGAACATGCAGAAGAGCTCAACTCAACATCTGCCAGGAGGGTACATCCAAAAGCTGAGCTTAACTCACAGCTACGCTTCAAACCTTGCCCAAGGACAAAGTCATGAGCTCTGGCAGCTTGTGCTCATGCAGTGTCCAGGATTACTGCCCCTGCCTGTCCCCAGGCTAGAAGCTGCTGCCTTGCTTTGATCTTGGCAGAAGTAGTGGGGTGTCCCCTCCATGGTCATCACAGAGTACAATCTTCTGTACTGATATATGCTGCAGTAGCTGGTGATTTCAGCTAGTGCATGTGGTTCCTATACTTTGTACTCATGCTTTTTCTATGGGGAACAGAGTTCTTTTGGAAGGACAAGATGGACCGACAAGAGAAGTCACCTACTGGTAGGGAGGGCTAAAAGCATAGACCACAGACAGTTTGCAGTCCGGCTCATCCCAGCATTTGGCTGCAGAAATTATGGGTTCATTTTATGGTACAAAGTTTGATGTTGATCCCTGCAACTCATTGCAGCACCTCGTGCTTCCACTCTGCATGGGTTAGGGACATAGCTTCTGGGAGGTGTCAGTGTCACAGGGAATCACAGCGTTACGTGGCATAAGTGTGTTCTGGGGCTAATGGCAGAGGAATTACTATACTATACAGTTTCGCCTCCACCAGCTCTGCAAAACCCTTTCTCCCCTACCTGGAATATAAGCTTTCTAACATGGAACAGCTTCTCCTCTAACTCCAATGCTGAGTCACCCAAGACCCTGTCTTTAGGGTAACCCCTATGTGTTGCAGTGATAAAACTTGCTTTCAAATGAATTTTAAAAGAAGTATTTGATATTGGCTCCTGTGTAAAGGATCACAAGTCCTGGCCCTTGGTAACTGCCTGTCGTCCATGCATAAACATAAGCAAGCTGCCAACACACTCCTCAAATGTAGCCTGGAGCACCAGGGGTCCTGCCGAGGTTTGCATGCTTGGAACGAAGTTATAGAGGTGCCACCATCAGCTGTGACCATGTTGTCTTTAAAGCATAGGGGTGCTTAGGAAAGTGATCATATGCAAAAACAGGGATTAAAAAACCCTAAACAAATCTTTCATGCTGTCTTACTGCTCAGCCAAACAGCTTCTCCAGGCACCCATCTATTTTGTCTAGTAATAAAGGTAAGTTTCTGCTCTCATAACCTTAGCTCAAGAAGTGTAACCCCAAGTGGGTGCACAGATGTGCTCTGGGAGTAAATGGAATCATGAAAAGCTCATAGAATTGACGGAACTTCACTTGGAATTGAAAGAGCTGAAGGAAAGGGGAGGGGAGAAAAATACACCTGGCAGATTAGACAGTGTGATCTGATACATTTGAGGCACAAAGGACACTAAATGGAACTGAAACTCAAATTTAATGAAACCGAGAGACAGCAAACCTATGTATAATTAGCCTACAAGATTCACTGCCATAAACTATAATGTAGGCCAAGAGCTTGTTGCCAAAAATGTGGGAATATTCATATATGTATATACACACAGATAGATAATCACCTACACACATGCACACTTATTTATGCATATACTTATGGTCTCTCAGGGCTGGAAAGGACTTTGCACCACCATAAGACCATTCAGTCTTTTCCCCAGCTGTAAGACAAGATCAAATAGACGGCGGTATTTTCTGACAGATGTTTGTCTAGACCTGTTTTTAGCAGAGAGTCTCCCACCTCCCCAGGCAATTTATTCCAATGCTTCCTTTTCTTCTTCAGCTTTATACACACATGCACGCGTATATTTATCTCAGAAGGTGAGCAGAGCAGTCTCTGATGACTTGCACATCAAAAGGCTTGTTAACTCATTTCTCACGGCAAGATCTTTATTGTGAATGATATACGAGCCCTGAAGATCCCAACCTGACCCGAGATGACAGGCTGAGCTTGGGGGACCAGCAGATGGGGTAAGGGGGAAAATGGGAAAGGAGGGAGAAATTCAACCTTTTCCTTATTAACCCATCATGTTTGGTCTGCTGATGAAAGAGATATACTCCATTTTTAGACTCAAACATTAAGTTCCTCTCATTTTGGTAAAATAAATACACTTTTGGCTTCCTCAGCAGCCACCTCAGAAGAGATGTTGTCCTGTCAAACTAAAGTAAGGCAAAAGAGCAGATGAGGAATGAGGCTTCACAGCTGGAATATGTAAATGACAGGATGGAGAGTAACACTTTTCCAGCCACCCTGGATATCTATTACCTCCACTTTCGGACTGACAATGCACCAAATGTTTCATTGCCTGGGGCTTTACAAAGCCAGTCAGCTTTTTTAGCTGAAAGCACTAATGTAGAAAGGCAATTGGGAATTAATTATTTAATGTGGTTCTCATTGGTAGAACGCTTCCACCCCTCCTGCATCTCAGCTACCATTATACATATGTTGCTTTCTTCAGACTACAGCGATCAGACAGCAGCGGAAAATTATGGCTAAATCCCACTCCACTTGCAATGAACTCCATTTAAATCGACAGATTTGCACTCAATAACTAAGAGTGCAGCTTAGCCCCGTGCTAGAAAAATCATCGTTTGTGTCAAAAACCATAGACAGATCTCAGCATCTCCATTTGTGAAAATAAGCCGTCTCATACCTCCGCTCCCAAGCCCTCTCTTTTAGGCAGCCAAAGACTATTCCTATTTAAAAATTAAAATCCATGCAAGGAGCCCTATTAGTAGGAAATCAGAATGAGCTCCCTTTAATGCGGTTGTTCAGATGCCTCACTGGAGCAGGCGGAAAGGTGTATCCTGGATCTGCACCTCATCTTGGTTCAGCTCCAGCGTCTCCGGATTCTCAAGATAAGCATCTATTTCATTTAGATCCTTTTTAGTTATGACCTGCGTAGAAGCAAATGTCCTTTTGAAGATCCTTCTGCAACAGCTGCATGCCAGAAACCCCCGTCCAAGTTGCTTTAAGAGCTTAAGTATCAGGCCCTGTGTATTTGAAAAATAAAGCTTGCAAAATAGGGTTCTGCAGTGGGCCTGAGGGGGGGCACAACTTACACTGTCAGCTGTCGTAAGTGGGAAAATGGTGAGCTCTTCCCCACAGTCACCACCTCTGGAACCATTCCTGATGAAGCCCCAGCAGGATCCTACTGAAATTCAGTGTAGTGAATTACACCAGGAACTAATTTAACATAATGTGTTCTGTATTTCCAAACACAAAATATACCGGGTTTGTTCTTTTTTTTGGGTGTTCAGAAGAAAGAAATACAACTGTACAGATGTGCTTTTCTAAAATCCAGTGGCATGAAACCTGAAATACCCCAGCAAGACTCAGGAGTGAGAAGTTTTAATCACCATGGAAGCACTACACTTTTGAAGGTCTATGAAATTATATATCCAGGTCCGAGAAGGGTAAACTTATCCGTCTGGCCAGATCTGCTGATAAACAGAGACAACTCATTTTCTCCTGGAAAGCTGTGTTATATGTTGTGTGAAAAAATAATCAGTTGCTAGAGAGGGGTTTAGGCTGGGAAGATAAAAGAGGGAAAAAAAAACAACCCAAGAGTGCTGGGGGAGACTTTCTGTAAGGGAAAGGAAAGGCAGCATGAAAGTATCCCCTTCATTTAGGTGATTCCCTGCAAACTCAGGAGGCAGAACACAGGCTGAGCACCTCTCAAGGCCAGACTGAGTGAGGCTGGCGACACGGAGGCATATGGAGACCCACCCAGGGCGCAGACAGAGCGGAGGACCCCCAGACCTCGGCTTACGCAAGGTGACCTTTCCCCTCTCTAAAATTTCAAAGCTGGCGTTGCCGGCGCTGAACAGACTGTGTGCCATATGTAACATGACCTCAGCTCCGCTCTGCCAAGCCACTAATGGCATCACTAATGAGGGGTGAAAGGTCCCTTTCCCGAAGCTCGCTCAGAAACCCACCAAGACGGCGGGTGCAGGATGGGCCCCCAACCCTCATCCCCCGACCCTTTATCCCCACATGCTGCCCAGCCACAGGGCCCAGCTGCCCTCCCAAAATCACACTTGCTCCCATGTAAGAGGTTGACAGTGCCTCTTCCTTTGGCCCAACCAAAGCCAGCAGCTCTCCCGGCAATGAAAACATTCGTTCAGTGCCCAAATGCAAAGCACAGAGGCAAACTGAGCCCTGTATGTAAATTCTGCCCTGAGCCTCGCTGCCACCCCACCAACCTCCAGGCAGTGCCTTGTTCATCACCTGGGTACAGGACATGAATTTGAGCTGGAAGATGGCACAGAGCTGTACCCAAAAGGGGTGGGTTCTCACCCTGAATCACACTGCAGCTGCAGGGACAAGGGGGTGAGGCCTAGGTTTGGCGGGTGGGGGGTGGGTGATGGGGTTCCTTCTGTCCCCCTGGAGGCTGCCCCAGGCTGCCCCTTCGACCGTGGGGGGCCCTTCCTGGCCTGAGCAGTGCCAGGATCTGAAGGGGAAGCCTGGCAACCCCCTTCCGGAAAGGCTTTCACAACCCCCTCCTCAAGTAAATTTTTTTCCCAGCTTTTAGTAAGAAAATCACTGCAATGCCTTGCACACCCCCTTTTTTCTCTCCTTTT
>NDXB01011447.1:25692-44013 GCA_002631895.1 Agapornis roseicollis | reverse complement strand
AGTCAAAACACCAGCTACTAAGGAGAAGAAAAACTGACTGCAACTGCTGAACCCAGGACAAGTACAAAGAGAAAAAATAGCTGCATTTTTTAAGTGAGTGTAGGTTTCATACCCATGTATGCTCATGTACAGCAGTCAAAGCTGTATGTACTTTCTGTGGTTTCTCTTTGATATGAAAGCAGATGATTAGGAACGAACAGATTGACAGACTGCCATGTAGGGTGTCAAAAGAAAGCAAGCTCATGTTATCCCAATTGCACCACCATAATCTTTTCAACTACTACCTGCTTGTTAAAATGGACCAAAATGGAAAAACTAGGGAAACAAACAAGAACTAAAATAAATCCTAGTAAGTAACCCTTGGCAATAGATCTCAAAGCTCTTTTGACTCATAAGCTCAAGTAAAGAATAAAAAGAAAAAAGTGTTTCTAGCCCCAGTTAGAGTTTCCAGGTATGCTTCATGATTGATAGAAAATATACTGAGTTTTATTTGATCTAGATGAATGGGGGGAAAATAATAATTCCTGTATCTGCTGAAGCCACTACAGCTCATTGATAATTTCAACTGAGCCTCTTCAGGTTTTTTCTGCTTTCAGTAATACATATTCTGGCAGTCAGTAGAAACGACAACAAAACATACGTCCTGGGTTTAGCAGTAGCAGTCATTTTTTCTTCTTCATGGTAGCTGGTGCAGTGCTGTGTTTTGACTTTCAGTTGGGAACAAAACTGATAACAGGAATGTTTTTAGTTACTGCTCAAATGTTTTAGTCTGAGCAACAACTTTGTGAGCCTCATGCTCTGCCAGGGAGGAGGGGAGGCCGGGAGGAAGCAGGGACAGGACACCTGACCCAAACTGACCAAAGAGGTATTCCATACCATAGCACGGCATACCCAGGATGTAACTGGGAGTTATCCGAGAGGGTGAGTTCTGTCTGGGGTGTTGGTTGGAGGTATTGGGTCGGCGGTTGGTGGGGTGTCGTGAGTTATCTGTTGGTGGNAGGTATTCCATACCATAGCACGGCATACCCAGGATGTAACTGGGAGTTATCCGAGAGGGTGAGTTCTGTCTGGGGTGTTGGTTGGAGGTATTGGGTCGGCGGTTGGTGGGGTGTCGTGAGTTATCTGTTGGTGGTTGTTGAGATGCTGTATTCTCTTCCCTTGTTATTTCCTTTATCATTATTATTATTGGTGGTAGAAGCAGTGATTTGTGTTATACCTTAGTTACTAAACTGTTCTTATCTCAACCTGTGGGAGTTGCATTCTTTTGATTCTCTTCCCCATCCCTCTGGAAGCAGGGGAGGGCGAGAAAGGGGGTTGAGTGAGTGAATGAGATGCATGGCTGGGTTTAAACCACAACAACATAGTATTTCAGAAGGTAAGGAAAAAGCCAGTACATAGCCGAAGTTAAACATAGATCAGCAAATAAAGCAACTTCTTTCCTGTGCTTTTGCTTCTTCCTCTCAGTGTGTGTCCTGATGGTTTTCTACAGTTATGTCCTTTCAGGAGCTATTGTTGAAATTAGTATTAATTTAACATACTAACATATGGAAATCTCTCTGCTCTTGCAAGTCACACGTTTCTTCCTGTATTTTATGGGGTTTTCAGATTACAGGTCCCAGATGCCACTTAAGTTCCACTTGACACACACACAAACATAATGCACAAAAATACCCATGCATAGCACGAAATGTACATTCATAGATTCCTTCCCTCTCTCCATGCCTCCATTGCTACCCAAGCGAATATCCACTCCTTCACTTTAAAGATTCCAATACATCTTAGCTTATGTCAGTTCCATTAAGCAGTTCCAGTAAAGATACTCATAAAATTCTTTGCAAGCGCACACTGAACCTGGCTCATGTTCAATTTCTCATTGACCAAAACCCCCAAGTCCTTCTCCACAGGGCTGCTCTGAAACACTGTGCTGCCACACAGTATCAGAAATATGCATTCTTGCTGTTACTTCCAAATTATAGAAGGGACCAAGTAACTGAAAACTGCTAAATAACAAATGAGGAAAACAAAAAAGGTGACATAACACAAATCTAATATAAATTCAGCTGCCAAAGCCAGACTTGATGTTGCTTTCTGTGGGCACTAGCTGTGTCAGCCAGGCACAGCTGTTGGTGATGATGGGCAATTTCAATGTTTTACAGTGGAACTGAGCAGAATATAAGCTAGTTCTCCCCAAACAAGTTCCACCCAAGGGGGCATCTTTTAAATAGAAATATAAGACAGCAGCTCAATTTGGAAATAATGGAGAATAAAGGTGGGAAGTTTAGCTGAGGATAAGGATAATAATAATATTTCTTGTTCTTAGAAAGGAAGGCATAGAAAAAAAAATCAATAGCCTTCAGGAAAGCAAACTTCTGTATCATTACAGATGTGGTCACTAAGGTCTCATGGGATGGATGAGAAGGGAATAAGGAGAGCTGGTAACCTTTAAGGGCACAGGTGCCAGCTATCACAGTGCAATGTAAAGATAAGGCTTGGAAAACACTAACTTGGCTAATTTATATCTTCAGTGATTTCACAAAGAAAGCTCAAAGTAGAAATTAGGTTAGATTATTCATTAATATTATTAGTAATTTAAACACCAGAAAAAATCTATAAAGACAAATCTTTGGAGAGTTAAAGAGAAATTGAACTTATTTGATAAGTAACTTAATAAGAAAACAATCATCAAAAGAGCTGACATGATACACAATGGAGAGAAAGTGCTTTTACACAGTTCTCAGTGACTGACAATTCAAGTTTGCTTACTTCTTCACTCTGGATGTGATCAATGCTTAATGTAACCAGCCCCTGTGACAGAAAGGTAAGAACTACAGCCACTGCACATTAAAGAGCATTTTCAACTTTTTCAAGCTGGCAGTGCTGTTGAAGTTCACCTTTGAATACACTGATGCTGGTATCTCCATGAACAGTGGATCCCACCTGATGGCACACTCGGGCTGAGATGGGAGGAACCTACCCCCTTGTCAGCTATGGGTGGTTTATTGGCCCGTTCTACTGTCCTAAAACCAGTGCTTGCAAAAGACTCAAGAACAGTTGGCATGTGAGGGGGATTCAGATTTCATAAGAGACCTGGATGAACTCAGAAAACTGTGAAGAGGACAGAAAAATACACCTGGTGTCTCCCTTTAAAACAGGGAAGAAGAAAGGGGAGAACTTGGGACTCAGAGCCCTGTCAAGTTGCCTCCACTTCCTAGACAGCAGGAGAACAAGAAACATTAAGCACCAGAAAGGTAAAAAGTGAATGAGAAAGTTCCCCATGGAGTAGTAGCAAGCTGTTCACACTTCTCCACTTCCTCTAACAGGACACAGATCTTCCAGAACAGGGTAGAAATAGTAAGTGTTACTACCTTGACTTTAAGCCTTGATTGTAAAGCTGTTTCAGATTATGTTCTTGTAAGAAATGAGAAAAAACAAGTCAAGAGAAAGAAGCATGTAGGACAAGCTAAATACAAAAATATTATTGGCAGGTTAGTGACATGTTGGAACAGGGTATGGAGTGAGCTTTTAGAGAGCCTATCCCAAGCCCTATTCAGTATTTCTTCAGTAACATGGATGGAAGAAGAAACAGGTATGGTTAGAAATTTACAGGTAAATACTAAGGAATGAAGGCCTTGATTAGAATTCAAAATCTTAATTTTCTGAATTCTTATTGATTACAGCAGAGGTTAGGCAGTACTCTGTAAGTGCAAGTGCAAAGGTCTACATTTAGAGGTAATCAGATGAACAGTCATAGGACAGCAAATGACTGCACACACAGCTACACTGCAGAGAGAGATCTAAGAATTAACTGGTGTATGTTGTGATCCAGAGGGAAATGCATAATGGAATAGGTTTTCTCGCCCACAAGAATTTCTGCACTCATTTAAGCAACAAAGTTCCTCTCAGCTGGAGATTCATGCCTAGTTCTGGGCACTAATTCAAGAAAGATGTGAACCAGCTGGAAAAGGCAGGAATAATCAGAGGTTTGAAAAACAGGAAAGGCTGAAAGATTTTGAGTTACTCCGTCTAGAGGGATGAAGAGGGATGTGGCAAAAATCTATATGTACACTGGCATAAACTTTTAAGAGTCATTGTCAAAAAGACAATAATGATCTTAGTTTAAGTTTTACTTTACATGCCAATAAAGAAGTCTTAGCATCCAAGACTTAGAAATGGAAGAATGTGCCTGTATCTGTTCCTATTTGAGAGCAAACTGGACAAACATCTATGATAGGTGTATATCTGAATTACAGCTGGGTTGAGTTTGTGTGGCAAGGGTTTGGAGGCGGGGGGAGCTGCAGAGATAGCTTCTGTGAAAAGCTGTTGAAAGCTTCCTCCATGTCTGACAGAGCCAATGTCAGCTGGCAACAAGACAGACCCACCACTGGCCAAGGATAAGCCCTTCAGTGGCAGTGGTGGCACCTCTGGGGCAGGGTCCCGGCAGGAGCTGCTGCCCCATGGAGGGAGAAGCCGGCGCTGGAGAAGGTTTTCTGCAGGACTTGTGACCTCACAGGGGTCTTTCTCTGGAGCAGTCTGTTCCTGAAGCACCACAGCCTGTGGAAGGGACACATGCTAGAGTAGTTTGCAAAGAACTGCAGCCTGTGGGAAGGATTCATACTGGCGAAGTTCATGGAGGACTGTCTCCTATGGGAGGGGACCCCATGCTGGAGCAGAGATGGGTGTGGAGTTCCCTCCTGAAAAGGGAGAATCAGCAGAGACAATTGACTACAATTCCCATTCTCCACATCCCCTTGCTCCACTTTGGGAGGGAGGTACAAAAAATTGGGATTGAAGATAAGCCCAGAAAGAAGGGTGGGAGACATTTTAAGATGTACTTTTTATTTCTCATTATCCTATTCTGATTTGATTGGCAATAAATTAACATCCCCAAGTTGAGTTTGTTTTGCCCATGACAGTAACTAATGAGTGATCTCTCCCTGTCCTTATCTTGACCTATGACCCTTTTGTGATATTTGCTTTCCCCTATTCAGCTGAAGAGGGAAGTGATAGAGAAGCTTTAGTGGGCAACTGGTGTACAGCCATGACCAATCCATGACAGCAATAAGGGTGTCACACTTGAGGCAGGTCACTTTTCCTTTTCATTCAGTGACTTCTGCATCCAAACCTTGTGTTTTATGGTCCTTTAAATTTCACTAGATTGTCAATTTATGGAACATATTATTTGCAAATCAGATGTTATCTCTGTCTTCAGGAACTGAATCATGAAAAAGAACAAAGTAATGATCTAGTTCTACGCTAGTGTTTATAAGCTTTACCGCTGGAGATGGGATTAAAGAAACAGAAGACAACTGATTGATGTTCACTGTCTCATTTAATGTTACGTGTAACTTAAAGCATACAATGCTTTCTCATGCCAAACCAGTATCTCTACCAAGATTATCCTGCCCGCGGTGGTATTTGTCATTTCGGCAGACAAGTCAAATGCGATGCCAGAAATATGGCAGTAGGTGGCATAATTACACTGTGATCTATTGGAAACTTCAGCTCCACTTGTTGCCTAAATCATACAGACCAAATATTTAAACAAAAGGTAAGGAAGAACTGCTGTACACTCGACAACACATTTTGCTCTCAGATTGAGAAAGTCTGAAGCTGGCCAATGAACTATGTAAGTAAAAACAACACAGTGGAATACAGAGCTGTGTTTTCTTGTTAGAGGAAGCTGTACTCTATGCCCAAATTTTTATAACAGTGGAATCAAGCTGGAATTTGGTGTTCAAATTCCCTTTGTACAATTGCAAACAATGAAAGTTTCAGAAAAGAAAACCATGATGGTCTTATGCAGATGCATAATGTGGTTAACATTACTAATCATTGCTTTAAGATTATTTTTTTTCCATACAAATTTTAATGTGAGATTGATTGGACATTATACTTCTGGTGTTTTTTTAAGGAATCATAATTACTAGAATTTAGAACTAACTATATATCAGAATTTTTCTTCTTATCTTCACAGCTACCATGGGTTTTCAGAAATTTCATGTTGAGCTGCTTTAAATTAAAGCTCTCTGTGCACTACCAGTAGGGGTTAGCAGTACTTTAAAGAAGACTGAATTGCATGGTGCACTTAAGAATGTTTAGAGATGCATACTGTTTGGAAAATACTTTGATCTTTCTAGAGTGCAGAATAAATTCTTCAGTAGACATCAGCATTATCTTGCCCCTAAGTTCCTTACTCACTGAATAGACCACAGGCTCTCAGAAAGGATATAAATAAGAAAGACCCTCAAAAAGCTATAGCATCACAGCATCTAAGAACCTTAACATGTGACAGCACCTGGAGACAACAGTGATCCAGGCAATCCCAGTGAATCCTTCTTAGAATTCCAGACCCTCTCCTCAGGATCACCCTTTTTCCCCTTTCTTCAGGTATCTTTACTGGTGTCTTTCCTTACATAAGTAAGTTTTGAAGACTGTGGGGCAATATGATGCTCTTATGCGCAGTTTAGGCAGAAACATCACCATCCCCTCCCCATTTAATTACTTCTTCTTTCACAGGTCTTGCAGGCAAGCATAATCTGTTGCCACCTTGTACTCAGAACCTGGTTTATTTTCCTGGTGATGCACAGCTTCTCCTACACCAGAAGAGCCTCTGCAGTATATAACAGGTTATTCCACCATCTAAGCCTCTATGTGGCACATTAGAAACTACAGAAAGGGACAGTTCCTCTGCACATCTCTCCCAGCCCAAAACAATTTCAATTGCAACCTACTAAATTCATCAGTACTAGTCAATTTGAGATGCCTATCAACATGCCCTTGACTTCAGGATATAATCACGAAGAACAGTATTACTGCTCACAGAAGGAAATACTTTGATATAACATGACAGCATGGCCCCCTTTAGAACTTGCAGATTCTGTTCTCATATGCAAGTCAAATCAAAGTGCATCTTGATGGGATTTAATTTAGTTTTTAAACAAAACAAGCTGGTTTGGGGAAAGTGTTTTGCAACAGAAATGTGTTGTGTAATTCTTCCTCTCCTTTCTCCTCTCTTCCTGCAGTACATGTACATACTGAAACCCAGATGAAGCTTCCAAAACAGAACAAATATTCATCATCAGGATCTCTTCTCCCAATTACTTCTATTTTGCAGTAATGGATATTTGACAAGTTTGAGTCCACACATAACGAGTCTATGGTCTTTTCCCAATCCCTTGCAATAATCTCTGCTAGAGAATCCATTGCATTGCTGGGGCAGGTGGGAGCAGTGAAAAGGCTGTTAGTTGGTTTTGGTTTGGTTTGGAGGATTTTCTGATTTTGAGTTTTCACTGGTTGGTTGGTTTTGCTTTTTTAAGAACTGAAGCCATCTAGATCCTTTTAGCTTTTATACTGCTATTTTTGACACTGCTCTGACGAGTTCTTCTTTACTATGGAAATACACTCTCAGGCTTTCACAAGTACTCCCCTTGAAACAAGTCAGGGGCTTTTACTTTATTTATCCAGTAACAGCTGTCTTTTCACGTAATACCTGTCCCAGTTCCCTATTTGCCCATAGAAATCAAGTCCTGCTTGCCCCACAGGATATAAAACTGTTCTCTGATAGAAACAAACTTTCTGAATCAGCCATTCTTCCCAGTTTTTTATCATAAGCAAACTTGCTGAGGAGGCACCCAGTCCCTCATCCAAGCAATTGATGAATAAGTTAAAACATCACTGGACCCAGTATTGACCCATGGGGAACATTGCTAGTCACAGTTCTCAAACTAGACTTTTGCCTCTGATCACATCCCCCTGAGAACTTCCTTTCAGCCAGTTCTCAATCCACCTCTCTGTGTACTTGTCCAGCCCACGTTTCCTTAGTTTGCCTATGAGGATGTCATGGGAGACAGTGTCAAAAGCCTTGCTGAAGGCTGAAGTCCAGGTAGAGAGCCTCCACTGCTCTTCCCTCATCCCTCCAGCCAGCTGTCTCATCATAGAAGGCAATCAGGTTGGTTAAGCATGATTCCCCTTTGGTGAATCCATGCTGAATACTCCTGATCACAGAATCTTAGGATCATAGGGGTGGAAAGGACCCCAAGAAATAAAATGGTTTATGCAGAGCTTTGATTCCAGACACTTATTAGCTAAAAAAAACAAGCTTTTGCATCACTCATTTCTCAGGTATCTGTGATCTGCAGCTCTCCTGCAGGAAGCAGTCAAGGAATTGGCCTGCAACCACTCAACAGACGTAAACTGCTCCTGAAGAGCCTAATGCCTCACCAGAAAGTAGGACAAAGCAGGTACTACTGTTCAATGTCTTTAATTTTTCAGCACCTGCTAACTGAATATTGTGCTACTCAATAAAGAGCTACCAAGCATGTTGTGAACACAGGCCTTTTTCTGGACAAAATTAACAGGCTTTGTGGCACCTGCGAGTTTTCATGTTGATGCTTCATAAATGCAAGGGAATATAATTCCTGTGTATTTTTGCAACAGACTGCAATTCTCTTGTATTTGAATCTTCAGCTTGCTGCAATGTCTTTGGACTCTCTTCCGATAAACTAGCACAAAATAAAAGGTTTACCATTACTTTACTCAACTAAGAACATGTCCTTACAGTACTAATTCGGAAATAGTATTTGAAAAGATGGTGTAGCAAAACAGACACTGCATAGAAAACAACAAAAAAAAAATATAGAAATGCAAATTACTGTCAGACCAAATCACAGCTACAGAGGCATAATAATTTCTTAAATTATGATTGAGAATTAGTAAATTCCAGTGCAGCATTAGGACTAGCCCATGAAGGAGCAGGACATTGTCAGAAAAAAATTCAGGATTGTGGCAAATAATGTATGGATATTTCTGCTTGAGTGAAAGATCCAAAATGAAATACATCAGGATTGGGGCTGTTCTCTAGGAATGGTTCAATTTAAAAGGTTTAAAATGTATATTTGATTTTGTTGACTTGTTTTCTGAATTTTAGATATCAGAGGAAATCACAGAAAACCATGCAAAGAAATGGGAAAGCATGAAGTACTTCTGCTAATGATTACAAATGATTATAAAACCCAGATGCAGGAAAGAGTGATGGGACAGCATAGCTCACTCAGTGATGACTGGTCCTGGGCTCGCATAGGTCATGGGCTGTCTATCTGCAGTCCTTCTACCATACTCTAGAGCTTAAGGAGGAAAAAATCCTTATCTGAAGGTGTCTGAAATTAAACAAATGAGAAAGGGAACAAAGGGAATATAATTATGTAAGGCAAAGAAAATGTTTTCAGAAATGGTGTCCTGAGTTCAGCAGTAGCATTTTTCTCCTTAGTACTTGGTGCAGTGCTCTGCTTTCATCTTTCAGCCTGGGAACAGCACTGATAACACCGATGCTTTTAGTTGTTGCTCAGTAATGTTTACTGTGATCAAGGACTACTCGAACTCCAAGCATAGCAGCTATACCAACCCCAGTGACAAGTACATCAGCTACTCAAATTCTGACTGCAGCAGACCGTGCAGCTATTCCAACTCCAAGCACAGCAGCTACACCAGCCCCAGTGACAAGTACAGCAGTGTCATTTGAGAGTTCTGAAGGTTCTGAATGGCCTGTAGATACCCTTGAGGCCTGCCTGCTGATTGTGATGGGGATCACCATGTTGGCACACACACAGAGCGTGTTTTATCCACAACCATTTTGTCTGGTCTCGAAAGTTAAGCGGAGTCATGTTTGGATCTTGTCTAGGGTTAGACAATGATATAGGAGTGCTGGAGCAAGATTCCTATGGACAACGATGAGACGATCAATGTGATCACGTGAATGCCATTTTATCAGACAAAGTGTTAACCTTATATAGAGATTCTTAGCACAGCTACATTAATTTGGCAATTGTTGATTGGGCACCTTAAACCTTAACAACGCTATGATTGGATAACACTGTCCTGGGAACTTGACCTTCAGCATTTCTCAGCTCCTTTTTTCTTCTGCTTATTCCTGCAGTCTTACAGCTGGTGTTTCTGCACTCCCTCATCCACGGCCTTCAGTTTATCTCGACTACGTGACCATTCTCATGCAGGCCGCCTTACACCAAAGCCTCTGGATTGCTCACAAGATGTCCATTGTCACACAGGCAGTCCACAGAGGACCATAAGATTTTCCCTGAGGCTGGACAGTTATGAGTGGCAGGGTGTGTGAGACAGTATGGGCAACTATCTAGTCCACTGGGGCCTCTAGTGCTTTGGAAGCGTCGGAGATGCTGTATGGAGTCCCCAGTGACAAATTGCAAAAACTGCTGAAGGGGAGGGTGAATTTTTTTGAGCCTGGTGGGCTCATGACACTTCAGGCCATCAGAGCAGAGATGCAACATAGAGATGGATTTGTGACTGAGGGGTGGACTTAGCAATGGACGCTATTGCCCTGGTTATTCACGAATGTGAAACGTGATGCAATTAAGCAAGCCAAGCAGTTAAACCCTCTCTGGTATGGAGGACGAAGGCTGAAGTACAAATATGAAGAGGCCTGGCAGACTGACTACATCACACTCTCAATCCTGCTCTGAAAGACTGTTACAAGAGATGGAGCTCAACATCATGGACTGGAAGGACTCAGCAGCTTTATAGGCACTGCTCTATGCATGAAAGAATGATCTCTCTGTCTCTGTGTGTGTGTATGTATATATATGTATATATATAAGACTGATGGTATATTGAAAACACGGGTGGATACTGTCCTGGGTTCAGCAGTAGCAGTCATTTTTCTCTTTCTTAGTAGCTGGTGCAGTGCTGTGGTTTTGACTTCCAGCCTGGGAACAGCACTGATAGCACCAATGTTTTTAGTTGTTGCTCTGTAATGTTTACTCTGACCACTTGGCTGCCTTTGACTCTAGTTCATACTGAGGTTCTAGCATGTCCAGTACAGCAGCAGTCAATGGTGTTGTGACTTCATTCAGGGCACGGTAGTCTACTGTTAGTCTCCACTCTCCATTAGACTTTCTCACTGGCACCATAGGGTCCTGCTGATCACTCCCTGACTCTTCAGTCTACAGATCAGCTTATGGATGGGAATTAGGGCGTCTTGGTTGGTGCGATATTGCCGTTGGTGCACTGTTGTGGTCGCGATTGGCATTTGTTGTTCTTTGACCTTCAGCAACTCCACAACAGAAGGATCCTCTGAGAGACCAGGCAAGGTGGACAGCTGCTCAATTTCCTCAGTCTCCAAAGCAGCAATACCAAAAGCCCATCATTACCCTCTTGGGTCTTTGAAGTACCCTCTCCTCAGGTAGTCTATGCCAAGGATGCATGGAGCCTCTGGACCAATCACAATGGGGTGCTTTTGCCATTTCCTCCCAGTCAGGCTGATTTCAGCCTCCAGTACAGTCAACTCTTGGGATCCTCCTGTAACTCCAGAAATACAGATGGGTTCCACCCCTTGACAGCCTGATGGCATCAGGGTACACTGTGCACCCATATCTACTAGAGCCTTACACTTCTGTGGGACTCATGTGCCAGGCCATCTGATCCACACAGCCCAGTAAATCCGATTGTTCTCTACCTCCAGCTGGCTGGAGGCAGGGCCACTCTAATAGTCATCACAACATTGGAAACTTATGTCTTGTTGAAAGGGATTATTCTTCATTATCACAGGAGCTGCAGTACAATCAGCTTTTCCACTCTATCTGGGAACCTGCTCACCAGAGACTGAAGCTGCAGCTTTCATGGGATGATAAGCCTTGACCCTTGTTCCCCTCTTCAATTCACATACCCATTCCTCCAGAGCTGAAGTAGGTTTTCCATCCCACTTGCTCATGTCTTCTCCGTGATCCCAAAGGTAAAATCATAGGGTGGCGTGTGACGTATACCTTCTATATCTTCTCTCTCAAACAATAGGACACCTTTTTTTTAATAGCTGAGATGTGTGTTGCCACACGTGAGGAGCTGGATAAATCAGATAGATTGTCCCTCCACTGTTTGAGAACCTGGGACAGTTTTTCCTCAGCTGAAATGATGGAAGAGATGAAATTGTCTTCGAACTCTCGGAGTTTATGAATCATTTCATCCACTATTAGTGGTATTATGTCATTCCAGGTTACTGTTGCCAATGAATGGGCATACAATGAAGGTGCATTCCATGTAAATTTCCGCCACATGGATTGTGTACATTCGATTTCATCTGGATCTATGGGTATATCACCAGCATTTGCCTTCATGTGATAGATCATCTCTACAATGGCTGAATCTCTCAGAGACTGGATGCCTTTCTCTAGAGCAGTCTACTTGGCCAAACAATTCATAACATTGTCTTTGTATGGAAACCTTTCTTTCACAGCTGCCAAGAGCCGCCTCCAAAGGCTGAGGGACTTTTTCTCTTTTGCAATTGCTTTGTCAATTCCCCCTTCCCTAGCAAGTGATCCCAGCTGCTTGGCTTCCCTACCTTCTAGTTTGTGCCCGTTGGTCCCATTGTCCCAGCATCAGAGCAATCAGGTGATGATGTGCTCCCCTGGTTGACGGGTAAAATCTTTTTGCATATTCCATAGCTTGGTTGAGGTCTGGGGTTGAGACCTCTTCTTCCTCTTCTTCCTCTGATTCACATACTAACTCATGGTCAGATGCTGTCCCAGGTGGTGAGTACACTGTTTCTTCATCTTGCTTCATCTTTCTTGCCTCTTTTGCTTTTCCCCTTGCATACAGAAGCAACCAATATTGGCACAGATTGGCCCTCTGCTGCAGCTGCTGTGCTTAGAGCTGGAGCAGTTGTGCTGTCTGTTGTAATCAAATTTTGAGTAGCTGCTGTACTTGTCGCTGGGACTGGTGTACCTGCTGTGCTTGGAGCTGGAGTAGCTGCACTGTTGGTCACTTTGAAATCAGATCCAGGGACATTTTTTCCTTTTGGAGGTGCTGAATAATGTTGAACAGGGCTCTGTAAGCATAGGTCAAGCCCCAGCACGTTACCGTGATTTGTCCATTTCTGGTATGACCAGGATGACAACACACCTCATTTATGCGTTTTACTAATTCTTCTGGATTTTGCACTTGTTCAGTGGTGAAGTTCCAAAGCACTGGATGGCCCCGCTGGCCTATATACTTGCCCATACTGTCCCACACACTCTGTCACTCGTGACTGTCCAGCCTCAGGGAAAATCTCTTGGTCCTCCTACATCGTCATCTAACCCTAGACAAGGCCCAAACCCAACTCTGCTTAACTCTTGAGATTAGATGAAATGCTTGTGGGTAAAACACACTCTGTATGCTTGCCAACACGGTGATCCCCATCACAATCAGCAGGCAGGTCTCAAGGTTACCTAAAGGCCATTCAAAACCTTCAGAACTCTCAAATGATGCTGTAAATGGTTTGGTGGGGAGGAGCTGGGAGCATAAGGGAAAGTCACAGGTTGACCAGGAGAGGAGGGGAAAAAAATGTGTAATGGTTAAACACTTCTATTATATACCTCCCAAAGTACAGAGGTGGTGACCATACTGGGAACGCAAACCAGATCAGTTTTGTGATAAATGAGTCCATTGTATTACAAGTCATTACCATAAAGTAAAATGACACAAGAACCTTAGCCAAAGGCCCCCAGTCCATAAACATTAACACAGCAATTACTAGCTGTAAGGTACAACATGCTGAAACTGTGAGATCAACAACTTTGAGAGCCAATAAATCAGCATTGTAACAAGTGACTATTCATCCAGAACAATGAATGCTTATCACAAATGCGATTAGACACACTCTGGTCAGATCTGTTGTTATCTTAACCCTTTGGACCCCACATTGGGTGTCACAAAGAACTGTCATGGTTTAAGCTCAGCCATAACTTAGAACCACACAGCCTCTCTCTCGCTCTTCCCTCTTCCTCCCCCTGCTCTCAGAGGGATGGGGAGGAGAATTGAAAGAATGTAACTCCCACAGGTTGAGATAAGAACAGTCCAGTAACTAAGGTATAGCACAAATCACTACTGCTACCACCAATAATAATAATAATAATAAAGGAAATAATAAGTGAAGAGAATACAACCACTCGCCACCCATTGATCAACACCCAGCCTGACTTAGCAGTGATCTCCCCTTTCCGAGTAACTGCCCCCATTTCTACATCCCAGGCATGTCGTGCTGTGTGGCATGGAATACCTCTTCGGTCAGTTTGAGTCAGTTGTCCTGTCCCTGCTTCCTCTCAGCTTCCCCTCCTCCCTGACAGAGCATGAGACTCACAGAGTCCTTGGTCAGAGTAAGCATTACTGAGCAGCAACTAAAAACACCAGTGTTATCAGCACTGTTCCCAGGCCAAAAGTCAAAAACACAGCACTGCACCAGAGACTAAGAAAGAGAAAAAATGACTGCTACTGCTGAACCCAGGACAGCATGGAGAGAAGGAGGAGGGCAGGAAACATTGTGAGATTCATTTCTTTCTCAGGTGAAAACACAAGGATTGCTGTTACTTAACAGAACCATAGCACTGTTCGTCAGCCTAAAGGTTTCAAATGTTCAGCAGACTTTTTCAAGACCTGTGCTGGTCTGTTGCCATTATAAGTATTAGTCTCTTCTCTTAGTGTTTTCCCATCTCCAAAGGCTGTCAACTAACTGTTTGTCTTTTACGTGGTTTATTTACTCTTCCACTAAAACCCCAGCTTAAGGAGAGATGATCTCTACCTGCTTGAGCGGTGCAATCAACAATCTGGTCATAGAAGGTGAAACAAGGGGGGCACAGAATCACAAAATGGAATATAAAAACCTTTAGAATTAGTTTTAAGTAATGTTAAGTTTGATGGCTTTGTAACAGTAGCAATGGAAAATTACTGAGGTGCATGATACATAGAAAAAAGAATAGAGAGCAGTTAGAGAACGTAACAAGAATCCTTGTATAAGATAAACCGTTGTAGTTGGCGTTGTTTTAGGTCCTTATGACCTTAGTACAAAAATAAGTGTGAGAACACAGGATAGAAAAACAGGACACAGGGATAAAGAGTATCTGGGAACGGCAGGTGTCCAGGATGGGCTACAGTTAAACTAACTGGTAAGTAGGAGGATAGGAGGATTATTATGTCTCTGGTGCTAATGAACCAATTAGATTGGCATAAACATCTACTGCACGTGCTTCGAAGGCTGCCAGGAGTGACGAAGATTGTTGGAAGAAGTAAACAACCCTCAGAGACCACTACCACAATTCTGTACGCATGCGGGGAGCTTTCTGGAAAATGATGTAATCCATACATAGCCTCATGAATATGTATGTATGTCCAGGGACTATATAAGGATGGCTTGTGTAGCAATAGGGGAATACACGTTAGAAGGAGCTATCCCCCATGTCTCCCGGCGCTGCAATAAAGAATACCTGCTTGTCAGCTTGAAAACCTTGTTGGCAAGTTTTCTCTGAATCAAAGGACAGCAACAACTGCATTGTCAGCAGACCTGGCTCTGAAGGAAAACTGCCACAAAAGAAGCCCAAATCAGATGTGCAGTCAGGGAGAGGGGGTGGCTACTGTCAACCTTGTGCCCCCTCCTGTTTACCACCACAGTGCAGCCAGGCCTCACCTGGCTTCCATCAGGCTGCTTCTGCTGCACCCGCTCCTTCATCAGGCCACAGCTCATCTCCATGAACAACTGGATACCTTGCACATGAGGGATGGGGCTTCCCACCTTTCTATCCTGCAGACAGGCCCTCCACCAGCTGCCCTGCCTCCCTTCTGGCACCTGTGGTTTCCCATGGCTTTCCATGCTGGCAGCAGCCTCTGTTCTGGCTACCAACACAACTATATGGAGACTGAAAGAAATATCATAATGGAAAAAGCCAGAGCCTCTCAGGACTGGTATGTGTTTAGGTGCTATGCCTCCCAAAAATAAAACGCAATGCAGGACCTAATGCAACCTTTGTCATGTATCTGCAGTATAAGCAAAGCAGGCCAGGCTGTGCTTTTAGAACATTTCACCAACAGCCTCTTCAGCCTTTTAAAAACTGGGTAGTCTGAAACCTGGAGTGAAAGCAAAACATCATGAATTTCATATACCAGCTAAAGCTCCTCTGAGAATAAGTAAACACAGGCATGTTCAGTTAGTGGCTTTGTAACAGGCCTTCGAGATTACATATCACCATCTACACATTTTGGATTTAATTTCCATGGTTTGGGGTAAACTGAAAGGCCCATTTTCCAATAGCACACAAATGCCTACATTTTGACTGCAAGATGAGGGAAGAGTTTTTCATTTATCAGAATGAAGTCCATTCAATAAGTAACATGGGAATCATCACCAAAATTAGTACTTCCAACATGGAATGAGATGATATTTTCAACACTGAAATAGATGAAGAACTACTTTCCTCGGGAGAAGAACCAAAAGGATACTAAATACTCTCTTCAGTTACCACAGGACTGCAATCCCCTACAAGCTGAAAAGTTGCCTTTAAAGTCTTCCTGTGCAGTTTTGGGTAGCAAAAATAGACACACAGAAAATTAAAAACAAAAAAGGACTAAAATACTTGAAACTGCACAAGCTTATTTGCTTTAATAAACCCAGGGCTTTTACTTACTGAAAGAACAGGGTTTTTCCTCAGGCAACCAGCTGTCAAAGTAAATGCTATATATGCTTTCAGGAGGTAAGCCTCTAAATATACACTTTTTTTAACGTAACCAAGCCAGAAAATTCATCTGCTATTTCAGCTTTGCTGGTGTGCAAATGAGGAATTCCTGATAGGCCTTTAAGTGCATGACAAACCAAATACATTCTTCATGTCCCTAACATGAATTTAACTTAAGATCAAGTTAAATCACAAAGCAAACCAGGATGAATGTCAAGCATATATAATCTCTTTCACCAGTTACATAATTAAAGAAAAGTCCACCAATGCAGTTCAGATTGATTTGAGAGCTTCTTTTCCCACTACAGATGTTTATGTAGATAGATAGGTTACAAACCAAAAAATGTTTTTTTTCAAACTGCTGTTATAATTCACCAACAAACACGTACATTTCTCCTTAGCAAACACAGGTTGCTTGTGTCAGTTATTTAAATACATTTCTAAAAATTGTCAACACATTATTCCTTTCAACAAATCCTGTGAAAAACTTGGAGAAGGAAACCTACAAGAATAAGGATACAACAAACAGAGAGAAAAAGAAAAATATTAAGAGTAAGATCTGTAAAATGTGCAACAGTTTCTTGCAGCCACAACACTCTTGCTGTGGCTGAGGTCTAAGGAACTATGTCAAGATATACTTTATGTCCACTAAAATGATGCTTAGTCCCATGTCTGTGTAACTAAACCATGAAATTCAGCACTAATAATGAAACAGAGCTCAAACACATTCAATCGTTACTTTAGTTTATGCTGTACTGTTTCTTGAGCTCACAAACCTTGTTCCTATAAGCAAAAGTATTAAATGTTTAAGGTAAATATGATGCAAGATCAGGCAGCCCGCAATTCTAGCAATCCAGAACTGTGACTATGGACTATGCAGCTATCTGTCTGCAAGAGGCAGAGCTACATGCTACCTATGAGGAGAAGTTGGGCAGAAAAATTCAGTCTCCAGATGGTAAGATGAAGTTAGACACTGCAGAAGTCTTCAAAACCCATGGGTTCATAAACAGGCAGATGTGGATGAAGTAATAAACAGCATAGTTTATGGAGATGTTGGTATTTCTGATCCCTCTTCCACTGCTTCCCTTTGAGAAAGTGGAATTTGTAACATATTGTTCAGAGAAACCTGGTTCAAAGATGCTAAAAGCAAGTTTGAGGGGTTGGGTTTTTTCTTAGTTGTTTGGTTTTTGTTTTGTTTGGGGTTTTTTTGCCAGGTGGTGGGGGGCTCTTTTAAATACATAAAAGCCAAACAAGCAAATCACACAAACTGTACCCCCCACCCACCCCTAAATAATTCTCCTATAAAGTTTCTATTGAATTTTCAGAATTCAAGATGCATACTCAGTTCCACATGTATTTCAATCACAAGCTTGGCAAAAGCCTTCACACCAACTTTGATCCAGTCAGATTACTGCATTATCTGAGTCTGCAAGCTTGTATCATACAACAGGCAGTCTGGATAAGCATTCATCATCTTAACAAGTGCATTCCAGAAAGCAGACAAGCTACGGATTACACAGTTATCACAAAGGATTTGTAACTGAGCATAAATCCCCTAGCACATACAAAACCAATTCTTCTTTCTAAATCCAGATTCCAGAACTAAACCTCCTTTGATTACACTTTCCCCCATCATGTTAGGACATATTCAACCCTCATGATCAGATCAGATTAGTATTTAATATGTGTCACTCTCCATGATTAATTTTAGACATGTGATTTAATATACCAAAAACCTAATACATTGATGCTCATGCATAAGAACTGGATGATGAGAAATACCCTCGTTAGAGGACTGGGGAGGGAAAAAAAAAAAAAA
>NDXB01011447.1:10108-25571 GCA_002631895.1 Agapornis roseicollis | reverse complement strand
AAAAAAAAAAAAAAGGCACAAGACAACTAAACCCTGTTTGTTGATGAAGCTAACAGAGAGCATGGACTCAGCAGTTCTGCAGCTAACTGGCGTTCTCAGAACCATACATTTACTCAAGTGTTTCCTTACCTCTTCCACTTTTTTTTGAAGGCTCAAGCTATTGATTCATGGAAGTTTCATTATTATTCAACACAACTACTATGCAAGGTATATTTACCATTACCTTTATAATTAACAAATCACAAAAATTCACATCACAAACAATCTACAGCTTATGTAACTGGATCTCACTAGTACTCACTCACACCTGGCAGACACATCCTACTCTGCTACTGAGTAATTTCAGATGCAGAAAACACAATATTGTCACAGAATGTAAACAACATTGAGTAAAAACCAGCCTAATAATTTTTCTATAGAGAAAATATACTTGAGAATTCCTTTGATGTCTGAATTTATTTCTTTTCACCATTTTGCATTAAAACTAGAAAATAACAGCAACTAGATCATCAAGTACCTGTTTTGACATCTGGCTGCTTTTGGATCTCAACTTTCTCTTTTGTTCCACCTCTCTTGGCATAACCCCTTAAAGGAGCTTTAACTTCTCTTCCTGTAATAATAAACTACATTCAGGCATCATTTTATGAGAGTCAGAAGGGCTAATGAATCACAGTGGAAAAAGTTTTCTTTGGAAGAAAGACCACTGCTGAAGAGCTCTGTTAACTATTAATAAGTGCACTGCAGAGATAACCAAGAGCATTCTCAAATGGGAAATATTTGCAAGGGATACTCTTTAACTGGAATGTTATCAGAGTAGTTTTTAGAACATATGAATCAACAGATTATTAAACATGTCGAGTTAACCCCAAACTATAGAATATTCATGCACAACTATTTTGCAGTACTGTTTTCAAGACTAACTGCCAGGCCTGCAGTTTATCATTTGTACTAGCCACCATCCCAAGCAAACAGGAACTGGTAGGTGCAGCACCACCAAGAGAGCTGCAGGCTTGGGCTCCCTAAGCCTGGCTCCACAGGAAGAGGCAAACAAACACCTGCAGCACAGGCCGCTGGGATGCAGAACCCATTAGGTGGTGCTTGTTGTCCGTATATTTAGAACCCTGAATTCAAACTAAAAAAATGATAGCAGAATATTCACAGGGGAAGCAGCTTTCTAAAAAAGAAGAAAATAGGATAAGGCTTCAGAAGATCATTTTATCAGCTTTCTCTCTGTCATCTCCGTAAGTGGTACTGGCTCCATCATATCTTTTCCTTGAGGCAGCATTAGAAGAGAGAGTTAAACTTTGCCCTAGTGTTACAAGCTTGGAGAGGTGTTTTCCTTCTTTAACTGTTGCTCTCAAAAACAATTCAAGGCTTAGGCTGTCCTAGTGATAATGTGTATTATTCAGACATATACTAAGTTATACCATGTCAGAGTCTTCTTATTTTATTACATCAAAGAAATAGTTAAAGTTAACATGTTTGAAAATAATTTACACAGAAAATTTAATTTACATTGTTAGGGAGAAAGAAAAAGAAAAAAAAAAAAACAACACAAAGAACAAACAGCAAAACCAACTTAGACTGTAGGGAGCAGAACCCGACCTTTTGTTTCCTGAACTTTTTCCAGTTTATACAGCCATAAATGTCACAAGTTACCAAAGATAGTAATTTTCTCATGGAACAAAAAAATAAAAATACCCACAATAAAATAATAAATAAAAAACCTCACATTATACACATAAGATTATTCAAGGTTGAGTCATATGGAAATTTTACTGAAGGGGCTCAAGGGGAGAAAAGTGTGGAAAGTACTAAGCCAATAAAGCACAGAAGGCTGCATCAGAAAAGATTAAAGTTATAATAAAAAAAAGCAGTGGAGATTTAATCATTAGCACTTTCAACAGAATTTAGAAAATGAGTATCTTGCTGAAGGCCTGAATAAAGCTAGAGGAGAAGAACCAAGACAGCAATTGCAGATGGTCAGTGAAGAATCACATTACAAACTACCTTTCCCAGTTTCTAAGGAAAAGCTCAGAAACAACGCAGAACACAAAAGTTAGGCTGAACATATGTTAGGCAAAGAACAATTCCAATGCTTACCTGAACAACAACACTCAATCTGGTGATAAAAACTTCTATTATACATGCAAAGTTATCATCATAACTCAAGAACTTAGTATAAAACAGTGAGTTTTAACAGCATTCTCAAAGACATAGGATTAACACTACATTAGAATGGTTGACATAAAACCAGGCTTCTTAAAGTAAGCAACAATTCTGATTATAAACCAAAATTTATTCAAAGTATGTTTGCAGAGGTTTAATTTAATCTTTTAGATATAAAACTGACAAAAATGTTAAGGGTTGCCAAAAAAAAAAAAAATCAAGTGAAGAAGAAGTATTTGTGCAATTTTCTGTCCTTCCTTAACACAAATAATCTACTGCCAGATTAGATCTCTCAGAAAGCAAATTAGTAGGCAATTTAATTAAAAATCGCTAATAATTAAAATTAAAAGCTAGCCATTAAAAAGTCTAGTAGTATCGTTTCCAGCTTTATGGAACACTGGGCTACATCTCCTGTTTAAGCATAAACAAACTTTGTTTATTTTCAGTACTGTTATACTATTAATAACAAATTGATAGCTTGGCATTGTGAAATGACCTACAAATCTATACTTAGATTTAAACATAAAAT
This sequence comes from Agapornis roseicollis, assembly GCA_002631895.1. Classification (NCBI taxonomy): domain Eukaryota; kingdom Metazoa; phylum Chordata; class Aves; order Psittaciformes; family Psittacidae; genus Agapornis; species Agapornis roseicollis. The sequence goes on along the minus strand of NDXB01011447.1, from coordinate 22,873 downwards.
ATTGGTTTGGACACATCAACAACTTATACGGGCTTCTTATGCTATTAGCTTACTAGGTACCTTTGTTACATTTTTTTGTTCACTGTAGAAGATATTTTTCAATACAGCATAATACAGAGTAATGATCTGGATAGAAAGCCTAATTCTTTTTAAATTATAACCTATGTACCACTGGAAAGTACAAATGCTTGTTGCATAGTGACAGATCTAATAAGAGATTTTAAAAGTGTTTCCTTATTTTTTCGCAAGTTTCTGCATATGCTAATCATATAATTAAAACAGATGTTTTCCCTGCAAGTTGCCAGTTTTGTTGCACTAATCTTTTTTAGATTTTGATCACTTTCCTTCAAGGAATAGGAAAAATTGGCATAAGATTATTTAAAACAGATATGTAAAGGAGGCTGTTAAAAACCTACCCCCAGTTACCATTACCTGATGAATGCATGCAGCAATGAGCAGATCAAAACTAACATGTTTCAGCTCCTTCAGGCAATGCTACCTATGCAGACTGAACCAAACAGTAACCTTATGTAATTCATTTGAAGCATTAGGGATCCCACGGACACAGTCCTGTACTGCTGGTCACACTGAAGAATTGAAGTTTTGAAGGCTCACCTATTGGCATGACATGGGCAGCTTGAAGAGGTTTTTCAAACACTCAGTATTAATTGGTAACAGAGACTAAATCAGAATCCACTGAGTTCCTTTAACCTTCCCCAAATACCCTCACATCTTCAAGTTTCACTTAATGTAATTGTAAAAAGAGGTCTACTGTTAATCAGCTCTCCAGGGTGGCATTAACTTCATTAGGTGCTGTTTGTACAATGTTTTAAACTCCTCATTAGAACATGCACAGGAGTATTTTAGACTAATGAGGCTCTATTTTTATAACCAATTGCTGCATATTTGCAGTTTCTTTTTAAGTAGCTGTTGTAGCACAAACTCTCTTAAATGGTAAATACTGGCATAGCAAACAGTTTTCATTGACTTGCACTTTAAAATAAATCACCCTGTTAGGTTGCAGACTGTATACCTACAAGATACTGACAAAAAATATAAATTAAAAAAGGCAAAAATATAAAGAAAACTACACACGTGACCAACACCTCACCCTTGCAGAAGAGGGCTGCAGCCTCCTCTCTCTGTGGCCTCACTGGACAGCCTGCTTTGCTGACCAGATGCAGCAAATAATACCCTACGCAGGACTGGTACATATAGCGACTCATGTGCAACACCTAAGAGTGTTTTGGGATTAAACAAGTTAAGCAAATCAAGGGAGAACCAAAAACAAAACCAAACAAAACAATGTCCAGGTTGCAAACAAGAAGTCTGCTTCTGAAACAGTTTCTGAACAATGTAGTATCTGTGCTCTCCTTTGCCCTTCAAGAAGAAAAGACATGAGGCTTATGTAATTTAAACTGTGTACACATAGCTAAATATAAAACAGTCTTCAAGGGAAAAGAGCCGCACCTTAACTTTATCTTTCCTGATGCCCTAACAAGATTCCTTCTAACTCTCATACCTGGGTAAAACCAGTTTTGCTTTAAACACAGCTGCACAGAGAAAGACAGATTAAAACAGATATTTGCATATTCAGGGTGATAGAAATCTATCTCTGAAAGGACATTCAAAAGGAAAAAGTTTAAAAAATAAAAATATGTGCAATCACTTAAGATTAAAGTTGTCTCTCCAACACTTTCTCCTATTGTTTATGTTAAATACAGTAGAAATATATGGTAAGAGTTATGGAATGTAACAGCAGGGCCCATATTCTGATCAGCAGTATGCTGCCACTTTTATTACAAAGAAAATCAGTTTTAAAGTGCTTAAGTTTCCTGGATTTGCTTACTTTCCTTATGGGCTTGCCTGAGAAAATCCAAAATCCAAGTAACCAAATCCATGATGATTCAGACTGTCTTTATTGATTACTGTAGGCACTTCCATATTAAGGAAGGTTTTTGCCAGCTATTAATTTCACTCACTATTGCAGCACAGGGCTGCCTGACAGTGATCTCATTAGAAGTCTGAGCTGATGAAGCTTCTGTTTTTCGGGAGAGAGGGGGCTGTATAATGTCTCAAATGTCCTTTCCATTTTAAGGATTTGCTGCATTGACATATTACAGCTGTCCTCATTGTGATATGTAGTTAGACTCCACAACTCGTTAAAGTTGTAAAGTAGGTATGCTTTTTATTCAGCGCTGAGGTGCATGGGGATAGCTCCTTCAAAGCATGCACACCTCACTGTTGTTTCCCTCTATGTTTATTCTCTAAGGTTATATATATTCGTAAGGTTACGCAATACGCCTCTACAAACTCATTATCTGTCCCTGCTTCATATTATAATGAACTAGAAGGTCCTTTGCGTCTGCGTCTGCGCAGTGCCCCTTCTGGTCTCGAGATGAAGTAAATGAGTCTTCCTCCTCTGAATAGGGGTCTTCAAGATGAAGTAAATGAGTCTTCCTCTTCTTAAACTTTTCACCTTTTGGTCTTCACGAAAGCCCTCAGGTGTCCAGACGATAGACCATCTGCTTCTCCCCCTTATCAACAGGACCAGGCCTCTGCTTCTTTTCCTTATCAAAAGGGCCAGGTGTCTGCTTTTCCCCTCATCAATAGTAGGTGTGATAGGTATTCACAACAGAAAATGCTTCCTTTTTCTCACCTTCTAGTCTTCACACATGCCCCCAGGGCTGGTCGGTGTCTGCTTCTCCCCTCATCAATAGTAGGTGTGATAGGTATTCACAACAGAAAATGCTTCCTTTTTCTCACCTTCTAGTCTTCACACATGCCCCCAGGGCTGGTCGGTGTCTGCTTCTCCCCTCATCAATAGTAGGCATGATAGGTACTTACAACAGACAAGACTTTTGTTTAAGCAAGTGAATTTCTCTAACCTTCTTGTACAACCCCTCTGTACTACCCCCCTGTAGTACCACTGTATCAATTGGAGTTTTATTACCACCTTATTGTTATTTTACCAACAACTGTATTACCAGCTGTTATCTCACTGACATCAGTACTGTCTCACAAGTCTACCTACTGCTATACTAGCTAAACATTACTGTAATTTCCTGTATTATTTACTGGGCCATGCAGTCCTTGAGATGGGGTGTCATTACGCAATCAACAATGGTATTTTACACTGTGCAGTACCTCATTTACCAAGTGTTTGATAAAGCAGAGATCTAGATAGAAAGCAGTAGCATAAGCTCACCTAGAGATTACAGTACTACAGGTAAGCAGAAATCAGTATTTTACAACGCTGCTTACCAAATTTATTTCTCCCTTTCACACCAGAAGCCACCAGTTTGGCAAGATACTGAGTAAAGTCCTTGTTCTTAGTAACATTTTATTCCACGCCTGGCTGTCATCCTCACTGTTAACTGCTTTGAAAACATGACCTTGACATACGCACCATATTTAAATGTGTAAATAAAAACTTTGTGGGGTTTTTTTGTTTTGTTTTGGGTTTTTTTTTTGCGGGGGGGGGTGTTTATTATTGTCTTCTTACACTACAAAGACAACAAGGAAGAAGAGAAGAGAAAAATCAATTCCTATTTTTCAATANCCATATTTAAATGTGTAAATAAAAACTTTGTGGGGTTTTTTTGTTTTGTTTTGGGTTTTTTTTTGCGGGGGGGGGTGTTTATTATTGTCTTCTTACACTACAAAGACAACAAGGAAGAAGAGAAGAGAAAAATCAATTCCTATTTTTCAATACTTAGATTGACAGTGCTGCAAGCCTCTAGCCATCGCTTCAGGAATGAGAAATGCAGCTATTTACAAACATTCTTCACTTTTTTAAAACATATCTTGGATACATCCATAAGGCAAAGAATGGGCTATTCACTCAAATAAGCAGCAGCCTGCAAAAACCACATGCAGTAGCTTATTTACTTCACATGCCTACATTCTCCTGTCTACTACCACAGAGTCTATATTCGCATTCTCACCCAAGCCACTCAGACCAGACGTTATTAGTAGCAGGAGCTTCAATCAGCTGGAAGATACTTTTTTTTGTTTGGTTTCTGGGGGTTTTTTGTTTGTTGTCGTTGCTATTAACAGTTCAAGTCTCTCACACTGGGCAACAAACTCTTTGTCATGTTTATCAGCCTCTAGTGCTCAAGCATTAAAGCTGCACATACACCAAAATTACAGAATTCAGGGTTTCCTACTGTTACAGGAAACTTTTACAAAACCTCATCTTCCAACTCAGAGTTGCCTTTCATAACCCCACCAGATTCGCTTCCCCACTCCAGTGGCTTCCTTCCAAGTTCACTGGGTGTGGGTTTGTTTCTTTAAAAACTCTTTACTGCCTGGAAGTAGATACAATACACCCAAGTACTCCATGTGGGTATGTAAGTCTCATCTATGTGGTTCCAGAAGTTCCAGGGAGAGGGAGGTGAGCATTCATACAATGGAGTAAGCACAACTACATCTAGTGAGATGACCACCATGTCAGAGAGCAAAAAAGATGTTTTAAAGTGAAAAAATTAGTCACTGGCTTTCATAAACATAGACACCACAACATTCAGCTCATTCCTCTATACCCATAGCTGCCATTCTTCTTAGCTACATTTTCATTTACCTCTCACTCACGTCACCTCTTTAAGTTTTTGTCTCCTTATTCTATAAAGGTGTTTTTGATTCTACCAGTTCTGCTCTCATTCATCATTCAGAGCAGCGCAGAAGGAACCACAGAAATCCTAGGTATATGCCTGTAGCATTCCACATACTCAACTAAGTACTGATATAAGTTTAAGCACAAACAGGCACAGTTCAAAACTCACTGATATAAACTGAGTGTATCTCACTGCTTTCAGATTAAGCATAGGGTAGAAAAGATCAAATACAAGCTTGAAAGGAAAACAAAAAAATTTAATATTAGAAAGAGGAATAGAATATGGGAACCTAAAAGTAAAACTTATCTAAAAATGTCCAAACTGATTTTATAGTGAATTATATCTGACCCATATTTCATTCTGGAATTAGCTGTGGAAAGCTGACTTTTCAAATGTAGGGCTTGGTCCAGACAGCAAAAGAGAAAAAAACTAGATGTCATCCAAAGCATGAAAGACAATGTCAGCTCTGAATCAGAGCAGCTGTTTCCTTATATAACACAGAAAACAAAAATTATGTGAGTCAAAACCATAATGCAAGAACTCCTTGCTCTAGGCTACTACTTATGTGCTGTCGTGTCCTTCTCTGCCACTCAGTTATTTGAAGGATCATAGCAGATTAATTATTAAATCATAGAATCATAGAACAGTTAGGGTTGGAAAAGACCTTAAGATCATCTAGTTCCAACACCCCTGCCATAAGCAGGAACACCTCACGTGAAACCATGTGACCCAAAGGCTCAGTCCAACCTGGCTTTTGAACGCCACCAGGGATGGAGCACTCACAGCTTCCTTGAGCAACCCATTTCAGTGCCTCACCAAACTCACAGTAAAGAATTTCTTCCATATATCCTATCTAAACTTCCCCTGTTTAAGTTTTAAACCATTAGCCCTTATCCTACCTCTAGAGTCCCTAATGAAGAGTCCCTCCCCAGCATCCTTACAGGCCCCCTTCAGATACTGGAAGGCTGCTAGGAGATCTCCATGCAGCCTTCCTTTCTCCAGGCTGAACAGCCCCAACTTTCTCAGCCTGTCTTCATACGGGAGATGCTCCAGTCCCCTGATCATCCTCGTGGCCCTCCTCTGCACTTGTTCCAACAGCTCCATGTCCTTTTTATGTTGAGGACACCAGAACTGCACACAATACTGCAGGTGAGGTCTCACGAGAGCAGAGTAGAGAGGCAGGATCACCTCCTTCCACCTGCTGGTCACGCTCCTTTTGATGCAGCCCAGGATACCGTTGGCTTTCTGGGCTGCAAGCGCACACTGAAGCTGGCTCATGTTCAGTTTTTCATCGACCACCACCCCCAAGTCCTTCTCTGCCCAACCTGTAGCTGTGCCTGGCATTGCTCTGACCCAGGTGTAGGACCTTGCACTTGGCATGGTTAAACTTCATGAGGTTGGCATCAGCCCACTCACAAGCCTGTCAAGGGCCCTCTGGATGGCATTCCTTCCCTCCAGTGTATCCACCAAACCACACAGCTTGGTGTCATCGGCAAACTTGCTGAGGGCGCACTCAATCCCACTGTCCATGTCAGTGACAAAGATGTTGAATAAGACCGGTCCCAACACCAATCCCTGAGGGACACCACTCGTCACTGGCTTCCAGGCAGACACTGAGCCATTGACCACAACTCTTTGCGTGCGGCCATCCAACCAGCTCTTTATCCACTGAGTGCCCCACCTATCAAATTGATGTCTCTCCAATTTAGAGACAAGGATGTCGTGTGGGACAGTGTCGAACGCTTTGCAGAAGTCCAGGTAGATGACGTCAACTGCTCTACCCCTTTAAGTCCATCAGTTCCATAGCCCCATCATAGAAGGTCACCAAATTGGTCAGTCAGGATTTCCCCTTAGTGAAGCCTTGCTGGCTGTGACCAAGCACCTTGCTGTTTCTCATGTACCTTTGCATGCCTTCCAGGAGAATCTGCTCCAAGATTTTGCCAGGCACAGAGGTGAGACTGACTGGTCTGTAATTCCCCAGGTCACCTATTTTTCCCTTCTTGAAAATGGGGGTTATATTTCCCTTTTTCCTGGTGTTAATAACTTCACCTGACTGCCATGATTTTTCAAATATGCTGGCCAGTGGCTTAGCAACTTCACTCGCCAGCTCCTTCAGAACCCACGGATGGATTTCATCAGGTCCCATGGACTTGTGCACGTTCAGGTTCTTAAGATGGTCTTGAACCACATCCTCTCCTACAGTGGGCCCAAGGTCTTCATTCTCACAGTCTCTGCATCTGCCTTCCAAGTCTTGAGTGGTGTGCTCGGAGCATTTGCCAGTGAAGAGTCAGGCAAAGAAGTCATTAAGAGCCTCAAGCCTTCTCCAAATTTTGGATAGCCAGTTCTCCTGATAGGGTCCGAAGAGGGCCCATGTTATCCCTGTTTTGTCTTTTATTTGCAATGTACCTGTGGAATCCCTTCCTGTTATCTTTCACATCCCAAGACAAGTTTATTTCTAACTGTGCCTCTGCTTTCCTAGCCTGGTCCCTAGCTTCCCGGATATCATCCCTGTATTATTACCAGGAAGCCTGTCCTTGCTTCCAGCTTTTATAAGATTCTTATTATGAGCAGTCTTATTCCAATTTACAAGCCTGGGACTTAAAATAGGTGCAAAACAATTGGTATTCCTAATGTATTTCCTGCTATTTCTTTTCTCAGAAAAAAATAACTCAGGAATTGAGAAAGCAAAAATGAACTACCTGGGGTAACTCACTTAAAAAATAATAATAAATAAATAATTCACAGCAGTCATGAAGCTAAAAGAAGAAAAGAGAACTGTAAATTTTTCAGGACAAATTCTAACCTTTCAGCAATGGCCACTGCAGACACAGAATAAAACTGTGTGTTGTTCAAGGACACCAACCACTTCCCCCCCCCCTTAGCCCCCATCNTAAATAATTCACAGCAGTCATGAAGCTAAAAGAAGAAAAGAGAACTGTAAATTTTTCAGGACAAATTCTAACCTTTCAGCAATGGCCACTGCAGACACAGAATAAAACTGTGTGTTGTTCAAGGACACCAACCACTTCCCCCCCCCCTCAGCCCCCATCCCCTCCATCTGCCTATCAGAACCAATTGCAACAGTGCTAGACTCCACAAGATACAGTCTCACAGGTAAGAGATAACAGTGTCAGTGACAAAGGTCAGAATTAAAGGGCATAGTTTGATAACTGAGAAAAATAAGGATACAATTGGCCAAATATACACATGGAGTTGAAGAAAAGTAGATTACAGGAAAAGAAGGGGAAAAGCTGTTTTCATTATATGAGACAGAAAGAGATAGCCAAAACATGTACTCAAGCTTACAAGCCACTGAGGTACTTATTTCTTCAGAACAGGAAGAACAATTCTCTGGGGAAAACTCTGCGTACAGCAGATAGCCACACCATCAGGGGTATCAACTTCTCTCCACACCTGATCCACTGCTTCAGAAAGAAAAGAGATATTGGTGTCCATTAACTACTGGTAAGAGGTCTGAAGCAAGCAGCTAAAAGAAGTAAGCACTGTATCTGCCATATGCCTTTATAGGCATTTCTGTAGGTATCTAAACATCCACTGGAAAATTTTACAGGTACCAGGAATCAGAAAGACTGGGTATGACTGACTGCTTTAAAAATTCTCATCCTGATTATAAAGCACGAAGTTTTCATAGACTTACATTAAAATAGGGCAATCCTGAAGCTTATCCTACTTCTTAGATTCCCTTCCAGCAAAAATGGCATGAATTCAAGTCTTCTATAAAGGCACCATCACATCACTCCTCTTGGGCTCCTAACTGCAAACTGCCATCTCTTCTTTTTCCAGCCCCAAAACAATCTCCAAAACATCTCAAGATCACAATTGTGCAGTGGCACGAGGTATTGATAGTAAACTCAGTTTGTCTGAGCCTTATACTAAGGAGAGGCATACTGCATCCTTTGGGCATGTAATAACTTCACTACCACCACTATACTGCTCTGCTCCTCCCTGAAATGCATCTTGAAGGCCTGATCCTCTTCTTCCCAACAACCCAGGCAAGTACTGCTGCAATGCTCAAGAAAGGTGAGCCTTCTTAATAAGCAGCAGCAGTAAGACTCTCATGGCACTGTCACACAAGCCTGTTTTGCCTCATATGGCCATACATAATGCCAATGTCACTGCCACACAGTTCAACTGGTGGACTTGGCAGTATTATGTTTGCAGTTGGACTTGATCTTTAAGATCATTTCCAATCTAAACGATCCTATGATTCCATGTAGTCAGGCCCTACCCTACTCCTAAGCTAGCTCAGTAACACTAGCTGTTTAGCCACAACAGCATTTAACTCACCAGTGAAGTACCTGGCCTCATTAGTATAGCACTAGCATGGACAAAGCTAGAAATCTTACAGGACAGGCACATGTGATTGCGGTCACATAACTGCAGGCTGGAAAGCACAGAGTTAGCCTGTGATAGCATATACAATGGAATAAAGTAGTTTAGAGAGGAGCATGGGGTTCTGTAAAAGAACTTAATGGGTTTGCGGACAACAGCAAAGTCACATAAAATTGAGAGGAGGAAATTGTGTCATGGTTGCTTCTTGCTAACAATGTTCCGGCAATTACCCATTCAGGAAAAAATTAAATTGCCCTCTCTGTGTACTTTCTGTTTCGCATACAGAAATAACATAGTTGCCATTCTGGCTGTTAATTAAAGGGTTTCATTACATTTTACTATATAAATAGCTTGTTTTCAAAGATAAATACTTCATATTAATAACTTCGGAGTTCACTATGTCATTTACGAGTTCTAATCAGTTTAAAGGATGTTTATTTCTTCTAGAAGAAAAAAGACTTCCTAAGTGGATAGATGTGAACAACAACACAGAGCCAAGGCCAATTCTCCTTGTGACTAGAGAAGGAAAATAGATATACATATTTTTTACTGTATTTGTTGAAGGTTATATTGCTTGTTTTATGGAGAAGGAATAAAGTACAGAGACTTCGCCTAGCTAGGCAGCCCTCTGTTTGTAGCCTGCAATCACGCAAGATCAAACAGAATCAGAGTAACAAAAAGGCCTACAAAACCAATGATGTATAGCACAGGTACTGAAGGAGGCATTAATTAAGAATGTTTAACTCAGAAAAAACAGGAAGTCCAACTCATTTCCAAGCAGCTTAAATACTGCTCCTGAGTCCAAGTGTTCAATTTTTTCTGTTTCACAGGAAATACCTAAGATAACAAAGAGTGTGTACTTCATTTTTTCTGCCTTTTTTCTTTCAAGACTTTTCACATTTTTGCAGAATCTTCCCTTCCAAGGAAACTGCTGTTTTGTCTATAGCATTCCTTCATAGCTATTATGCTAACCCTGCTTTTGATAGTTACTGTTTGCCTTGTTGTTTCTGTCATTTATAATTTCCTTACAGTTTGCTTAATACTGACCACAAAACACATTTTATATTTTAAAACATAGTCATGCAAAGAAACCAGGAACAAAATCACAAAAACAAAACCAAAAAAAAACCACCCACAGAGAAAGACATTGCAATTTAACTAGATGTCTTCAATCATACAAGTAAAACCTGGGAACAGTCTGAATGAATTTGTATTGCTTCACAAACTGATTTTGTTTAGTTCAATTTTAGTGCATTGAGAATTAAAAGATTATCTGTGTTTAAGCTGAACCACAATGACTTGACTCTACTGAAGCTACATGCACATACGTGCACCAATGCACCACCAGAGAACTGAAATATAATAGTTTTGACATGGTAGGACAGGTAGATATAGTCACTTCTGAAAGCTAAGCAATCATGTTACTCAAACTTCGGAGTGAGGTAGATAATTCACAAAGTAGAATTTATGACAGACCATGTTAAAGGTTTTGGTACAAACATGTTAATGACACACCATTTGAAACGGAGTTTTTTTATTTTACATTACCTATTTTTCTTAATTCATTAAAACAAGTTATTGCTATTAATAATGACATTCCAAAGACACAGTGCAACTAGATTTGATTAATTTTGTTTCCAAGTAAACCTATGAAGTGCTGCAGACAAAAAAGAAAACAAGCTTATGATGTCACATGAATATGTTACTCATTAACTGATTTTAAAAACTAACCTGAGCTGGAGTCACAGCAGAACTGCACTTCCTACAGCAGTGAAAAGTTGTGCATTTGAAGGAGCATACTGGAACTGAACTTCCAAGCTTTGCAACTAACTCCATTAAAATGAGGAGAAAAAAGAGCTCCTTAGAGGACTCCGTTTTTCATTCTGAAACTCGGAACAGCTCCCGAAAGTCAAGTAATGACACTCCAGTCAGCCCGACAGAGAGTTTTGGATCAGTATTTATAAGGTAAATCCTGATGTGTTTTGAGTGTTCTGTATGTACTTTTTAATGGGGGGGACAACACAGGAGGCAGCAACAGGAAAGGGCCTGTGGACAAATACACCAGTGATACCCTGATGAGAAAGCTTTTAATATGAAATGGCAGTGCATGCAGAGTTCGTAATTTCACTTCTGTTACTGATTGCACTGGAAAGGGGAGCACTACTGTAAAGGAGAAATTTGTAAAGAAGGCAATTTTGTTCTCTCTTTGCTTACACTGAAGTAGGGCTTTGAGTGTGCATAGAACTGTATGCAAAGTCTTAAAATGACCTCTGCAAGGCCATTCCATAGTGTCTATGATATCTGAGTGGATCACTGCACAAAACAAACGTAAGCTTTGAACAGAGAATTTAACAAAATGTTTTGATTTGTGTTTTGGCCTATATGAAATGCTAATTTTACAATGCTTATTAAATTGTGTTTCACAACAAAAGCTACCATAATCACAAGGAGATTCATGGAAGTTGAACACTCACATGAATGAATGAATACTGCGGAAGACTTTGCTAATAGAACAATCGCAAACAGTTTCAAAGGGGAAATCTGTTTTCTTACTTTGGAAGGGTGAACTCTCGTGGATTGTGGACTTCAACTGAGATGGGATTCGTTGTAATGAAGAGTTCTGGATAACTCATGCACATTTTAGACAGCACAGATACATGAGGGAATGTGGCATCAGAGGGTTACTGGCATTTATTACTTATCCTTCTTCATCTACTGCAGGAGAGAGACAAGGAAACATCCACAGAATTTATGTCAACTCCTTATTAATAAAATAAGTTATTCAAAGTAGCTTTAGACATTTACTAGTTCTTAACCAATTTGAAAATTCTCTACCAAGCACTATCCTTAATATCTGCTCAGTGCCCAGCCACCCTGAAAAATGTTTTGGAGGGGGCACCTCTACATGTCTTTGTGCAGCTGAATTACATTTCTTTGTAGCTGTGCACAAATTCTTTATACAGGGTGATAGTTCATATCACTAATTGGGACACAAGTATAAATAAGTCTGCTGGCCTCATTTTTTTCTCTTTTGAAATGTTATTAGGGCTTTTTAGTATTTTATCTACATAACATCCTTTCTTCCAACTCAAATGTCAAAGAGATAATGTCTGTTTGAGCAGAGAATACGGAATCAGAAATTTTAATTAGAGCCCTGTCATGGTTTAAGCTTGAACCCAGGACAAGCCCTCAAAGCTCTTACCTAGAATTAATCCCTTACAGCCTGCTTTTTTAAAAAAAATCCACATGTGGGGTTTTATGCCTCTCTTGATCTAGCCTCCAATTAGGCATGTAACACATGTACATACAGCAGCGTGTGGAGGCTTCAGCACAAGTAAGTGATATTTAACCACTTCTAATTTGGGCAATAGAAAGTTTGCCCTCTTTTCTCTGTCCAACCCAAACACCAGGCAGACAGATTTGCCTACTTCTTTATTTGCCACTTGATAACCAGTACACAAAAAAACCTACTATATATGCTCTGACAGCAACGTGATAAGCCCTTACAGAGTACTTTGCCTCAGATTTCTCAATAATCAATCTGCCTGCCAAGTAGCAAGTGGCAAGGATAGGCCTTCTAGAAACACAGCTCACTCAATTGTTGTTTCAGTAAGAATAATATGATCATAAAACCCTGCTGTGAAACTATACCACTATCAATAGAAAAGATGGAATAGCAGGCTGCAAATACTAGTCAATCTAATAAAAAAATGCGTGATCACAGAAGCATAGAAAGGATTAGAAGAGACTTCAAAGATTTCCTAGTGCTACCACCCTCCCCCCCCCCCCCCCCCCC
>NDXB01011445.1:0-19002 GCA_002631895.1 Agapornis roseicollis | reverse complement strand
TGTGAGGTGTCCCTGCTTATGGCAGGGGGGTTGGAACTGGATGATCTTAAGGTCCTTTTTCCCACGGTATAGACAAATTGGGAGTAAATCCAGCAGAAGCTTCCTAGATGCCTGCACTGGTTCCTAGATGTGTTCCTGAAACATGGAATTTGGGGCAAAATCTGTATCCATCTCCGGAAGTTTAGACACATGGCAGAATTGAATGCTTGGGGAACTCATGTGAAACAAGGCAAGGACAACAGAACCTCTGAAATGGCTTGATCATTGATCTACATCTGATCATCAGCATCTACTGATTATAACAGGAACTTAGACACCCAAAACATATTCACACCTCCATCCCTTCAAGATCAGGTTGCATGGGGCTTGGTGCAACCTGCTCTAGTGGAAGGTGTCCTTGGCCATGGCAGAGTGCTGGAACTGGATGAGCTTTAAGGTCCTTCCCAACCCAAACCAGTCTATGAGTCTGTGATACATGGAGACAGCTCCATCAGCAGGACAACTCAGTTGCTCTATCTGGAGCTGAGGTCCTTCTCCTCTTGGCCAAGTGACTTCCCCAAGTCATGTTGAAAGTTCCTGCCAGACCACATTTTAAAAGCCACTTGAATTTTCCTTCCAATGTCAAGTTTATACCATTTCACTCACTATGTGCTGGGTTTTCCTCATTCCTGATGCATTGAAACACAGCAGCAAACCCGTACTTTCCAATTTGTCCTGTTTATTGTACAGCCCATTTCTGTTGCAGAAACACTGCGAATGGTTGATTTAATGTGTCTTTCATTAATCATTTGAGACCACTGGAATCCGATTTGTGTACGGGGAATGAAATCATACAGCATTAATCCACTCGCTCTTGCCGTGATGGAAAACAATACGATTAGAAGCCATTGTTTCAGCCTGGAAATTGTAATTGGATTGTGAATTTTATAGCAGCAGCCTTCAAAAAATGAACAGGAATTAGTCAACTGAAGAATCTGTGCTCATGTGGATCAGGTTTACAGTGAGACTTGGTGGAGAAGCCAGTGTACCCTGAATAAGGATCATAGAGAAATGTGGGAAATGAAAGAGAAAACCCCAAGCCCTCATGAAATAGGGGTGTTGGAGAGCTTCAGAGGAAGAAGAGGGACAGCAACAGGAAGAAGTTCCTTATTGTGAGGGTGGTGAGGCACTGGAATGGGTTGCCTAAGGAAGTTGTGAATGTTCCATCCCTGGCAGTGTTCAAGGCCCAGTTGGGCAGAGCCTTGGGTGCCATGCTTTAGTGTGAGGTGTCCATGTCCATGTCAAGGGAGTTGGATCTGGATGATCTTCAGGTCCTTTCCAAATCAAAGCATGCTATGACTCTATAATTCTATGAATGGTGTAGGGGAAAGGGGGTTGCCTGTATTTACTGCTCACCTACTTAATGCAGCCTAGGTTGAAGCACAGAACAAGATGCTTGGTATTTATTAGCTCTGCCTATGAGAAATAGTTAGAAATTGTTTTGTGTGAGGCACTTAGTGAGGGTAGAAAACAGGTTCTCATCAACTGGGACCTTCCTTATAACCTAGCCAGCCCAAGAGTGAAGGTGGTGGCTGGATCTGCAGAGCTATGTAGGTATCTTAGAGCATCCGAGACATCAGCCTGCTGTTAAGATTCAGCTGGACAGGGTGCTGGGACATCTGGTCTGGGTCATGCTTTGCCTAGAAAGGTCGGATGAGATGATCCTTGAGGATCCTTCCAACCTGGGGTTGTGTTCTATGATCTCCTGCACAGTGTTCTGTGTCTTGACAGCCTTCTTTGTGTCTTAACAGCCTTCTTCTCTCCTTAACCTTGACCTCAGCGTTCCCAGAGGGAAAGTAGTTCCTAGATACCTCCAGACACCTAAATACCACATTGTCAACTCAGACAGTAAGATCCCATTTGAAGTTTTGCCAGTGAAAAGTGAGGTTGGGTCAACATTGCATTATCCAAAGGAGATTTTAATATAAACCTTTGGTTTATGCTCAAAATCAACTCAGTAACAACAACAAGCCTATTGAAAATGCTCATATCTGTATATTTGGGATGCTCCCATTCTGCCCCCAGCCCATGAGGTTCTGCAATCCTCCTCACTACATCACTGTCCTGGAGGCAGGGCTGAAGACCCTCCCCTGGCAGCTTCATGGCTGATAGCTGAAGAAGGAGCTGTTACTCCTTGCAAATTGTGTTCTAGATTGCCACACAAGTATACATCATTGTGCCACGGGATGGCAAGGGTATTAAATCTGGTCAGATAGTTGGGGTGGGTTGCTGTCGTAAATCAGCCCCCACCTGCCTTGTTGTGGTGTCAATAGGATCAATGGTTGTGGCAAGAGTTTGTATAGTTAAAAACATTTCCTTTTGCAACACAAATCCTTAATACTTTGCCGATTCATTAACATCCTGCCTATTTAGTGCTTTTTAAAAAGCCAAACCCATCGTCCCCTTG
This sequence comes from Agapornis roseicollis, assembly GCA_002631895.1. NCBI lineage: Eukaryota > Metazoa > Chordata > Aves > Psittaciformes > Psittacidae > Agapornis > Agapornis roseicollis. Next base: position 16,556 of record NDXB01011445.1, on the reverse strand, counting down.
GAAACCTGCATTGCCGCATCAATAATGCATCAGAACAAACATTTGGAGGTTGTTAAAAAGGGGAATTATTTCATCGTGATGAAAAAAACAGAAGAATGAGAACAGCTCAGCCGAAAAGATTGCATTGTCAGGTTTGATTTAATGTGTGAATAATGCTAGCGGGATAGGGAGAGCATCTTCTCCTGGATAGATTGTTTTTATGCTGTTAGTCTGTGTGCTGGGATTTACAGCTTGAAACTGTATATATTTTTTTCAGAGGATGGTTGTAATGAACTGGGGTTTGGTTCATTTCTCTTGGATCTGTACAGGATCACCTGAAATCAGTCATGCAGCAGCTGAACGATGGTTTGGATTAGAGGAACTCAGCCTTAAGTTTAAACCAGAAGTGATGCTGCCATCTCTCACGTTCTTGTCACGTGCCTTGTCAGCTAATTCTTTTCATTAGGGACCATAGCAATAGGACAAGGGGTGATGGGTTTAAACTGAAACAGGGGAAGTTCAGGTTAGTTATAAGAAGGAAGTTCTTTACTGTGAGGGGTGGTGAGGCACTGGAATGGGTTGCCCAGGGAAGTGGTGAATGCTTCATCCCTGGCGATGTTCAAGACCACGTTGGACAGAGCCTTGGGCAGCGTAGTCTAATGTGAGGTGTCCCTGCCCATGGCAGGGGGTTGGAACTGGGTGATCTTGGGTCCTTTCCAACCCAAACCATTCTGGGATCATATGATTCTATAAACTGAAATCAGAGAGGCTACTCTGAGTGCTCTGGAGGTAGACATTCTGTTGGAGAGTTTCTTTCTGCAAAGGCATAAGAAACAATATTTGGAGGGTTAAAGAGCTGAAGATTTGAGGACCCTTCTGCCTCTTTCAGCAGTTCCCAGTCTCTGAAGCCATCAAGCAACCTGGCCAGAATTCCCAGAACGAAGCTGAACATGGAAGAAGGAAAAGTTACTTTCCTGACCAGATCTCTTCTTTCAATGAAAAGCTATCTCAGGTCTGTGGCGTTACATGATGGGAGGAGATGTTTTCCATGTGGTCCAGAGGAGGACAAGGAGAGCTGCACTTTCTAACCTGCTTCTGTGCCCATGCTGTAACAGGGGAAAGCAATATCCTGCACACATCCTCCTGTGCAAAGCATTGCAAGTTTAAAAGGTTTTCTCCTCACCCATTAATTCCCCCACATCAATCTATCCAAGAGGATATTTAGCTGGAAGTTACCTGCAAAGGGAAAGTTGATGAGCGGCCATCTGCCATAAGCACACTCAAGTCTCTGTTTCTTTTCAGGCCTATAAAACACCCTGTTCCTTATGTGGATGCAAAAGTACCCAACACCATGTACCCTGGGAGCTGGGGGTTGTGGAGATATAGCAAAGACTGGACTCTTTCCAAAGACAGCATTGTTTGACTTAGCTAAATGAACCAGGTGATCAAAGAGAGGGTGAGATTAGCAGCTTGTTGGCATTCCATTTGTGAATGTTTTTATCCTGCTCACTTGTTTGCTTTATGTGTATCATTTTCTGAGTAGAGAAATAAATCCAGCCTTACGATATGAAAACGATGCTCTCCAGCCTTACGATATGAAAACGATGCTCTCCATAGATGCAGCTCTAAAGAACAGCTAATAAAAGCTAATTATCCTGTGTATCAGAAGGTCCCTCAAGGGCAGAAGGCTACTAAGTCTGATAACTCATTTGAGCCATTGATGACCTCTGGTTTACCTACTGTTTGCATCAAACCATTCCTGCTCTCCTTTATGGCTGGGTGAAGCCCTCATATGCAAAATATTAAAGAAGCAGACCTAGATTTGAACCACTACTTGACAGTTGGGACAGGTTAAATCCTGCTTGTCAGGAATAAAGATGTTGGTATCCTGGTTATTAATAACTGATCTAGTGACTGATTTTCCCCCCACTCATTAAAGAGCCTGAAAGCTCTTTGGAAGCATAAACTAGCGATGATTCCTTAGATGGGGTTTTAGGAGACAGTAAGGTGGTGCAGGAGGGGAAGAGACATAGAATCATAGAATAGTTTGGGTTGGAAAGGACCTTAAGATCATCCAGTTTTAATCCACCTTTCGTAGGCAAGGATGCCATCTGAAGGTGTGAACAGTTGGCACAGAAAAGGAAGAGGATGGTTTTGCTAAGGTCCTAAATCCAGCTTTTGCCAAATGTAGGAATGGGATTCAACTTTCCATAGGGCCAAGCAGCCAAAACTACCGGATGGGGCTTGTGAATGTGGTACAGTATCTACAGAAGACTCATTGGCTAGAGGAGAGCAGGTGGAAGACAGGGAGGGCAGCCTGAGACATCCAAACTGACATTAGCCACTTGCTAACTTGACCCTTAGATCTCCATGGAGACTCAGCTTAGACAACCAATTAACTTCTGTATCTGGATGCCAAAATGTGGGTGTCTCTGGAGCTGAATCCCATTTTAACTGTTACTGAATGAAAAATAAAAGGTGTATATGTGGATTTTGACATAGAACAGGCTAAGTTCTTTAACCAGCTTCCTCCCCTAGTGAGTCTATCAAGCTATGTGGCCAAAGTGACCAGCATCTGCATTTCTGTGCTCTATCACTGTTGAGGAGTTGCTGATGCTACCAGACCAGTGTGATCAGTCTCTTGTGATATGAATACTTGTTAGCATATCTATTGAATTGGCAGAAGTGTTTTCAAGTTCCTCTGGAGCCTGTGACATAAAGTGCATGTTGTGTCCCTTTTCCTCACAAAGAGATGTAAGAAGCTCTTTGAGTCTGGGTCACTCTTACAGCCTCTTTCAGTTTGATGTGAACTCCACACCTAACCTTAATCACAAGTTGTGAACCCTATGGAGAGAGCAGGGATAGCTGGAGAAGAAAAGGTTTTCTCTGAGGTCCTAACTTGTAGTTGAGGCTTCCTTTAGCCTTTTGTGGTTAATAAGCAAGCCCTGGGTGTGCAGAAGGATTACAGTTCCTCTTTCCTACCCTGGAATCCTTGTAAGGGGTTAAGATCTTAAGGTATGTCAACTCCTGAAGGTGTTTGCAATGCTTCTGTATCTATGAACAAAGCAATCATTGCAAGGAAGTGTTTGCTACAGATCATTGGCTAAAATGCTTTGGCCAGTGTGTTCAAGTCACTCTCCATGGCCACAATGGTTCTTTTCTGCCTTTAAGCACCCCTGCACCTCTTAAATCATTTCTGCTCTGCAGATGTCAATAAAACACCCCAGGTCTCACCCCTAATGTGTGCTTTGTGTTGTCTGGATTTGCACCATGGACAACTCTTCTTGGAGGGCTTTAACCAAAGTCTACTAACACTTTACTCCAGACCAAAGTCTACTAACACTGTGATCCCCCAGTGCCTGGGGGATCATAGCATAATACAGGTTAGGGATGTCAGGAAGCCTCTGACTCAGTCTCCTACTCAAAGCAGGGTCAGATATGGGGGCACTGCAGCAAACCCAGGCTGGGTTTGTTTCAGGAAGCTGCTATTTGGAAGCCTACCTGTTCTTCTCTGCTCTATATCCCCATGATTATCCTGCCCTTCAGTTTCCTCTTTGTAGCCTAATTCTGCAGCACCCCTAGTAAAGTTCAGGTATTTTAAGCTCTTTGTCTATATGGAATCTTGAATTGGGTCTTTCGGTAGAGCCTGGTTGCTTTGCAGTACTCATTGTCTCATCTAGAAGCTGAGTCACTCATCTTAAAGCTGTGTTAAAAGAAAAGAAAATATTCCTATTGCTCTTGTCCATCACAGTTAATAGGAAAGTCATGTTTCTGCCTCACAATGAGCTTTTCTCCCTGGACCCATCCTCTCTGAAGGTGGCACTTGCAAAAATATGTCAATGAATTTCTTGACTATTGCTTCATTTGGTTAACTTCACACCTCAGGAATATATAAACATTATTATTAATAATATTAGCATTAAAAGCCAAACATTTTAGAGAGGATGTGATGTTTGAGTGCTGTCATCTAGGGAAAAGCTTTCAAGATGCTGGTCAACCTGGTGGTGCAGAGCACAGAACATGCAGAACCATTGACACAGCAACATCCACAGTATTTTCTGCTCCAGGTGCAAGGAAGGAGGTGAAAAGAGCCCTGATCTTGACTATGGACCATAGGTGCAGTTTGTTTCGAGGCCATGTTTGGGTATCCTGGGCTGCATCCAAAGGAGCGTGACCAGCAGGTCAAAGGAGGTGATCCTGCCCCTCTACTCTGCTCTCGGGAGACCTCANGGAGGTGATCCTGCCCCTCTACTCTGCTCTCGGGAGACCTCACCTGGAGCACTGTGTGCAGTTCTGGTGTCCTCAACATAAAAAGGACATGGAGCTGTTGGAACAAGCCCAGAGGATGATCAGGGACTGGAGCATCTCCCATACAAAGACAGGCTGAGAGAGTTGGGACTGTTCAGGCAGGGGAAGAGAAGGCTGCTTGGAGACCTCCTAGCAGCCTTCCAGTATTTGAAGGGGGCCTATAGGGATGCTGGGGAGGGGCTCTTCATTAGGGACTGTAGTGACAGGACAAGGGGTAATGGGTTCAAACTTAAACAGGAGAGGTTTAGATTGGATCTAAGGAAGAAATTCTTTGCTGTGAGGGTGCTGAGGCACTGGAATGGGTTGCCCAGGGAGGTTGTGAGTGCTCCATCCCTGGCAGTGTTCAAGGCCAGGTTGGATGAAGCCTTGGGTGGCATGGTTTAGTGTGGGGTGTCCCTGCTTACAGCAGGGGGGTTGGAACTGGATGATCTTAAGGTCTTTTCCAACCCAAACTATTCTATGATTCTATGATTGGCAAGGTTGAAAAAGGAAGGAAAAGAGCTTCTGAAGTGATGGTAGTGACACAAGGACAAGTGCTAGAGGCTGGAAATGGGTATACTAAAGTAGAAATATGAAGAAATCATTCATGTTCCGGCTCACTCTGCAGTGGAAAATGAGAAAGGAGAGGCAAGAAGCCAAACCAGAGTGATGTGGAATGTAGCATGACCCGTAGCTTGGTGGCCTTGAGGGGTCCCTCACTCCTATGCTCCACTTTCATGGGACCCATTCATCACTTCTGCTGTTGCAAAGTATTTCAGCATTTTCTGTAAACAACCTGCATGTTTTGGGCCATATTTATAATCCAGAGAGGAAAAGTAAGGGATGAAGGGAATAAAAGGAGACAGTGCAGAAGTTCCATAGTATTCTGTTTCCTTTCAGTTATCTCTTTTTTCCTTTTATCCCTCCTTTTTTTCCCCCTCTTGGACATGTTCCTGGCAGTCCCTGCACAACATTAATCATTTCAATTGGAGAAGTGGCACTCTGAGGTGATTGTGAAGGATTATAGCCATGATCATTGGAAAAGAGCTGAGGTGTTACATCTAAAACCGCTGCTTTTGCAGAGCTGGGTGCTGGTTTGCTGGGCTCGCTATTCAGAGAGAGCTATTCCTGCTACCCATATGGGGTGATGGGCTTCACAGCAGCAGCCACCATGCAGGGGAAAAGCCTCTATCATCATTTTTGGCAGCTCTGTATAAAGTAGCTCTGCTTAGCAGTCAGCAAAGGGTCCTGAAACAAGGGTGGTAGAGTATCATTGAATCATAGAATGGTTTGAGTTGGAAAGGACCTTAAAGTTCATCCAGTTCCAAGCCTCTGACAGAGGCAGGGACACCTCACACTAGATCAGCTTGCTCCAAGCCCCATTATTATATTAAGAACAGATTTGCAAATATGACAGCACTGTGTCATTGTGTCATTGAGACCACAGCTTGAGGTCAGGGTCACTTTGAGCACCTTGTTGGAGAAAGCAAAGGGTAGCAATAAGAAGAGCTCAGAGAATAATCAGCCCTGTGGAAAAGCCTCTGTTGAAAGAAATGAACACAAGTTGATGCCGTAAAAATGTGTCTGTCACTCAGGCTTTCCTGGTCTAAAGCAAGGACCCGCCTAATGAAACACATTTTAAAGTGATGAAAGCAAGCACCTTTGGACAGATACAGAAGTACCCAGGAAAACTGCAGCCAGGAGATTTCCTTGAGAAATGCACAGTGACTTAAAAGAACTGATACTTCTAAGAACAAGAAGATATCAATGGCTCCTTTGTCCTCAAAATATGAGTACAGAGCATGTTTCCAAAGATAGAGTCATCATACAGGATGGGGACAGCAGGAGGTTAGGGATGGCTACAGAGAGAGGAGCCAGCAGTGAAGCTGGACACGATGGAGACCTCCTCTTTGAGGTGAGGAAGGTTTTAGTGAGCTCAAGAATATAACCAGTAGCTGGTTATATAGTATACATATACTATGTATACTATATATATGCATATAGTATATATATACGCATATATATACATATAGTATATATATACATGTAGTGTATATATATATAGTATATATAGTAGGTGGTTGTAACACCTTGATATTCTAAATTAGACTGAGAAGCAGATGAACATTTGTGCTCCAACTTCTAAGTCAGCAAGCTCTGGTCTGTCCTGGAAAGCAATCATTCCTTCTGTGAGCAACTGCATGTGACTGCAGCTACGAAGGTTGTCTGCCTTCATCCTTGATGCTGTTAGGGCTGTGTATTAGATAGATGATTGCCTGGCTCTGATTTGGTAACCCCTGTAGAACATTTACTGCCCCATGACTGCTTAGACACTGATGTAGCTTAGCTCGCTCAAAGGTAAGGCCACTTTCTACTTTCCTAACCAAACATCAGGCAGGAGTGCTAGGTGGCTTAGGAAAGGCTGACATTGCCCAATACAAGAGTAATTTTTGTCCTTAAGGATCAAAAACTTGTTATGGACAGTATAGGAGGAATGTAAAGGTATTTCTGACTCTTTTTCCCTTACCTTGAATTGTTCTTACCTGGATCCTTGTTCTGTCCTTGAAGAACATCAACATCTGAGGCTCTTTCTACCTATGTATTTTGATCTCTCTGCTTCCCTTAAGATTTCCTTCTGTTTCCATTTCCTTAATCCCATTTCATCTTTCTCTCAATGCTCCACCATGTGCACTCATCTTGCTGACATGGTAAGTTTTTTGTCCTCCACTGAGAAATGACTCATTTATTACCGTGGGGGTTCCAGCTTTTCACCAACTGCTTTCAGATGCCCTTTGAATGGAGCTTTGAATGGGCTTCATGAATAATAATACAAAAATAACCCAGTGATGTGATCTGGCTTTGGCTCTTGGGAGCCTATAAATCATCTTAAGCACCATCAGCTAAAGAAGTCCACTGTGGGGAAGAGCATGTATTTGCCAAGCCAGAAACAGGCTATGTGCAATCTGTTTGTAAGACTTTTAAACCCAGACAAGTAGGGAAAGTAGGTCGTTTTGGTCACATGTAGAGACTTGGATGGGGCATCCATTGCTTTGGGAACTCAGAGACATCCATATCAACACCGTGAAGATGTCACAGTCCAGATGGCTCATGCCCAGCAGGGAATGGCACAGCTCAGAGGCAGAGGGTGTTGATGGATACTAAGCAGTGTGGGTTCAGGCTGAAGACATCTTCTTGCCCAGCATGGGAGAGGGTCAGTGCAGGCTCACATGAGAAGGAAAAGTCTGGAGCACTGTGCCATACATCAGGATAAATGGCTTGGCTTCAATATCCCCATCCTTGGCTCCATCCCTGGCAGTGTTCAAGGCCAGGCTGGATGGAGTCTTGGGTGACATGGCTTAGTGTGAGGCATCCCTGCCAGTGGCAGGGGGTTGGAACTGAATGATCTTAAGGTCCTTTCCAACCCAAACCATTCTGTGATTCTACGATTCTGATTCTATGATCTCATTTCCATTTCAGGAGTTGGGTGCAGGAGGGTGGAGGATGACAATGGTGGTTGTCTAGCCAGCCCCAACGGGGCAAACAAGCACAGGGCAGTGATGTGCCGCTTCTTTGGGCTTAAACACAGTGGACTAAGGGCAAAAGAGACCCATCAGTCTTGGCTTTGCCTCTTGGCCATGACCTTGCTCAGCCCTCATGGATAGAGAAGCAGAAGGCTCAGAAGGCATGTGGAGACCCATGAGGGTGGGAAGATGAAGGGAATAAATTTGCTTCACAGGATCTGCTCTACATTGCAGCTGTGTGCCTTCACATACAGTTTATTTGCAAGCAGCACTTGAGTCTTGCTGGGCACATCCTCCTGAATGCTTTGGGGTTAATTTTTCCTCTTCTGCTTCTACACTGTTATTCATCAGTGACTGCCTAACAACAAAGCGGTCCTAGTATTTGGTTTGGGGTTTTTCTGATGTTTTTTCTTTGATCTGCATTTCTGTTCCTCTCCTTTCAACCATTGAGTTTATTTTTTGTCCAGGTAGAGCAGGAAGTGCTTCTTTTGATTAGATGCTCTTTTGTGAGAATAGTCCATTTACAGTTCTCTTTCTGTGGGTGCCATACCAAGTGTATAAGATCTGTAATCCCTGTAGTACCTTTCAGGCTGGAACAGCACAGAGTTAGTGTGGGCTAAGACAGACATGGTGACACCAGTGCTGTAGCACTTCCCCGGGCAGTGGTGGAATCACCACCCCTGGAAGTGTTCACACACTGTGTAGATGAGGCCCTCAATGACATGGGTTAGTGGCGGACTTGGTAGTGCTGGGGTAATGGTCGGACTTGATGATCTTAAAGGTCTTTTGCAATCCAGCTGATTCTATGAATCTAATATGTGCTGGATTGCTTTTATTCCTCTTTGATGACTTAAAAAGCATATGGAGTTGGTGGTGATGCTGAATAAAGCCAGAGAGGTGATTGGGAGGGGAGTTTCATGCTTTGGCCAGCTGCAAGGTGCAATTAGGAATAGTCAGGAGGAACAGGTGGCTCAGAGGTGAGGACCCCTTTACATGTGTTAATGGAGACAGGCACGATTGCAGGAACGTGCATCTCAATAGGCAATTTTAGCCCCATCTGCTTCACCTGTGCCAGTCTTCCAGCTGCACCTGAAGCTGACCCAAGAAGAGCTCTGATTTGCTGATGGCCAGATTTAAGAGTCTGAATGCTCAGTTGTTGTTTTGTGTTGCACATGCCCTCTCTACAGCTTCTCTGTGAAGTGCTACGCTCATCTTGCAAGGACAGAGATGAAGAAAGCAAGCTCCCTGACAATTAAAGGTATTTTTCCCTCTTTCTTTCTGTGTTCAGTGGCTGTTTGCTCTGTTAGTGGTGTAAGCAGCAGAGTGCTGTTTTACCTGTAAGCTGTGGGTGAGACCTCCTTTGCTCTGGAGCTGATCACTATAGATTTGGCATCATCTTTGGGAGCTGAATATGCAGCTGGTCTGGCACTATTGGAGCCTGTTATTGCAAAACTTGCTCTTTTGGGCCTTAAAGCACTTATTGTCAGGAACTTTACTGGCTATTCATGTGGGAAACAGGACAGTAAAACTTGTTAGGCCAGCTAGGTTTGAGCTATCATCACTTAACATTCAAGGGTTGCTTATAGCCCTTTCTTTCTTGGCCTGGTAAATGTAGAAGTGTTTGATGAAGACTAGATAAATTATGATGAATACAGCTGTACAATAATGGGCTGGTTGCATCTCTGCCAATGCCATAGATCAAACTTGGTTCAGCTTTTTGATGTTTTGACTAAACTGAGATCTTGAAATGTTGTGTCTGTTAATTGTGACTTAAATGTTTGAGCTCAGTGGAAACTTGGCTGCTGACTGTTACTAATGGCCGTATTTTAGCACCATTGATGCTGTGGACCATAAAGTTCCTTTCAACAAAATACTATCTAAAGGGAAAGTTGAATGCATTAAAAGGCAAGGATGGTAAAATTGTCTGGGCAATGCACCAAGCTTGGGACTGGTATTTCTTTCTCTTCCTTTTGCTCTGCAGCTGAGTAACTATAATAAATAACCTGGGTCTGCCTTTGCCTGCTCTGTCTATACCCAGCTCAGGAAAGGGACTGTTGAATCAAACCCATCCATGTGGTGCCTTGAGATATGGGGCTGTAAATACTGTAGTGTGTCTGTGTGCTCTTGTGGAGGTGGTGGTAATTCAGTCTCCCTACAAACATGTCTAAAATACAGTTATAAAGCACATGCCAGGTGATGGGAGAGAAAAGCAAGTGAGGAAGGTCATGGATGAGACTGGGAGAGATAAGGGGGCATTTCCACAGTGATCTCAGAGCCAAGCAAGATGGTGAGGGTGGTGGGTCTGGTTGCTATCTGAAAGAGCAGAAGAGAGACACTGGCAGAGTGACACCTCTCTATATGCTGAAGTGGTGACCAGTGGTATTCTTGTATGTGAGAACACGTTGAAACATGGCTGCTCCGTGATGAGCTTGCTGCAGCCTTTTGGGGACCCAGGTCCTGCCCTTAACTTCTGTTATTCTAACTTAGTTGCCCAGCCTGATGTCCTGGAAGCCAGTCAGATACAATTCCTTCTGCTTCTTCATGTATTAAGCTCAAAATCACTTCCTTGTAACCCATGTTGCCTACTTTCAAGCCATAATTTTCTTGACGGTGAGATCATCTGCTCCAAGTGTTTGATCCTCAGTGCTGCTGCAGTTCCTTAACTGATAAGTGAGATGGATAAGGTTAAAAAAACCCCATTTCCGTAGTGCCATTAGGGAAACAAAAGGTTTAATTGCCTCTTTTGTTAAGAGGAGAATATTTGGAGACCCTATTGGCTTTACCTAATTTTGGCACCTTCTGTGGACTCCAGACCTCTTCAAAGCCACCTCTTGGCATAATGTTTTTAAAGAGATTATTTCTAGTTGATATCACTTGTGTTTGTGTAGCAATTAAGAACAACAGGGACAAATACAGGAGATGGCTTGACCCCTGTTAACTTCTGTGCTGTGTTATTTACTTGTGCTGAGCACAGGGATTAAAGAAGCTGACCTTGTCCAACTAAAGAATTAGGTCAAAATCTGTAGAAACTAATTAGTCAACAGGCCTCAGTATCAACTGAAGGCTGAATTACAGTTTATAGGGCAAAATAAGGTGAGCTGTGAGGAAGGTGTTGCTAAAAACTGGCAAATTTACTAACTTAGTATCCTCTAAATACTTGCAGCTTTGGTGTAGGAGAAAGCATGGGTGGCCCTTCACAGTTGAGGGGAAGAAGAGTCAGGATAATGTATGATGGTCCAGCCATCAGGTTACCAGCAGGAGCTCAAGTAGGGCCTATGGCTGGGATGACCAAGTGATGAGGCCCAGTCAAGGTGGGCTTATGAAAGGCAGGTCCTGCTTAACCAACCTGATCAACTTCTATGGCAAGATGACCAGCTTAGTTGATGAGGGATTGACTGTGGGTGTTGTCTACCTAGACTTCAGTAAAGTCTGTCTCCTGGAGAAGCTGGCTGCTTATGGCTTGGGCAGATACGCTATTTGTTGGCTGATGGGCAAACCCAAAGAGTAGTGAATGGAGTTAAATCCAGTTGGTGGCCAGTCACAGGTGGTGTTCCCCAGTGCTCTGTATTGGGGCTGGTTCTGTTTAATGTCTTTATTAATGATCTGGACAATGATGCTGTGTATGCTGCTTCATCTCCTGTGTCTCAGATGGGGTACAGAAGCTGCTTTGTATTAAATGGAGTGGGAGCTGGATGGACCCATCAAAATCTGTCCGGTGCCCTTGAAATCAGCTTCTGTTTCATTATACCCAAGTCCTCTCTTCAAATCTATGGCAATCTGAAGAGGTATTCAAGGCAACTGAGACAGGCCCTCTCCATGTGCCTTTGAAAGGGACACAGATTTCTAAACCAAGTGCAATCTCATCACTTCAGTGCTGAGTAGAATGCCATTAAGTATGTCAAAGACTTATTTTGCTGTAATAAGTCATTATCACAAGATTTTGGGCAGTGTGACCAGTTAAGCGCTTCCTGAATGCCCTGTATATCTTCCTATTGTTCTGGTATCTTCTGATTGTTTTTAGAAAAGATTTATTTTTGCCTTTTTTTAGGAGGAAATTGGCAAGTAATTACAATAACAATGACCATTATTAGCTGTAGTAAGAATAATGGCAGAACAGAGTTTACCATCCACATAAAATGCCACCAAATCCAGATGAATGTAATCACTACAGAAAATATGTAGGTATTAAATTCAAAGTAATTTCCATCAGCGTTGTTATTGTATCTTCTAGTGTAATCCAGGAAAATAGATGCTCACAATGAAGCTATAAATATTCATCTGTGTAACATACTTTCAGTCTCTCATCTCCTGCAGTTGGTTTCTCATTGTCAGTAATGATGTTATGTGATTTCCTTCAAATCCAAGAGTGAGAAGGCATTAGGTGCGCAGTAGCAAAGTTGCATAATGCTTACTGAAATTATATTGAGTCCTGTTGAATCCTGAAAAACACTTCTTATCTCCAGAAATTTTCCTGTGAAGAAATGCTTTAATAATCTATTTGGCCATTAAGGGAAATAAAAGGGCTCTTGGGCCTGTTTTATCCTGGAATAAAGGATGTTGACATGTGTGATGCCCTGCACAATGTGCCCAGATCCTGCCTATTGGCTCCTAGCTCCTGAGTTAATACAAACAATATTATGTTCCCTGAAGGAGTTTATAGTTAGGAAGAGTTATATGGTAATAAGAGTTATATAGATGCAATACACCTGGGGTATATAAAAATGCTCAAACTACAACCCTTTCAAAGAAGTTATCATCCTTGGAAGCAGCTATAAACATGTGAGAACAGGAACTGAGGACTGAAAGGGGAAGAACGAGTCAGCTGAAGTTTTCTGTTCGCATCTCTCCTGCCTCCTGCTATGAAATTCAAACTTACATCAGAATCTCTTGAAGTAACTCAGAGCCCTGTATGATGGAGCAATACCATCTTATGAGAAACCATAATCCTGGTAAGAAGCCATAACCATACAAATAACCCTCCTCTCTCAAAATAAATGAGTGTAACAAGAAAAATCTATAAACGCAGCTCAATACATGCTACTGTATTTCATTTTTCTTTTTAAGAAACATGGCAGGAGCCCTACTGATGTTTTAAGTAATTTTGTTATATAGGTATTTACTTTTTAACCCTCTGAGGCAAATGCAAACATAATCCAGTGTGTACTTATACTTTAAAGTAAAAACCTGATTTGTTTCTGCTCCACTTCTGCTTTTGCTCTGCATTTTGTTCTTTGAAAAGCCAAATAGACTTAAATATTTGTCTTATTTGTAAGTTTCCTGCTAGGAAAGGATTTAAAACTTACTGCAAAAAGATTTCCTTGTAGAATAGAAATTACTGTTGAAAACCCCCCATTTTCCAACAGAAACAAACTGATGTGTAGTCTAGTAGCACTCCAAACACTGCAGTGAAGTTGCAGAATCTTCCCTCTAAAGTTGATTTCGGAGATGAACTTCTCTCAGCTGTTCCAGAAGAATGAACACAGTAAGACCCTCACAAACCCAAAGCAAGGTTTTCATTGCAACTGTAGGGCAAACACAAAACCATGTCTTTTTAACATCCAGGTGCATACAGAGCTCTTGGATCTACACAGAGGAGCTGGAAAATCTCTCAAAAGGCACAGAGATGTAGTTGTGGGGAGATTTTTCTCTTTTACTGTGTAATTTATCTGAGTTGTTTCAAAATAGCTTTGATTTAAAGTAAAACAAAATAGGTGATCTTCCTTTAAGGTAGATTTTATTAACACTTTCAGGGCACATGGCATTGGTGAGACAATGTGGTATCCGACTTTGCTACCTCTTCTCTTTCTTAATAGTGTAACATACTCAGAAGACTGTTTCTGAAGACCTAGGGACCTGTGGGAGGTATTTTGACCAAGAACTAAGAGGGAAGGCAGCTGCAGATATAGCACATGCTGCTTGCAAAGCTGGTTGCCTGCCTGTTAGTGCTAATTACTTTCAAATGAATGAATTTTGTATAAACAGTAATGAGCTATCAAATGAAAGAAGCTGTGTTTTCAGAAACAAGTAGGTTCCATTTCTTCCATGAAGTTAAAACCATGTTTGCTGAGCTGATAGTTTTGAAAGCCTCATCCCTTAAACTGAAACAGATGAGATTGTTTTAGGGAAGTTGTGCTTGCACAGCAACAAAAGAGGCACCATTTGAGCTACCTATTTTTATTGCTAAAATCAAAGTCTTTCTCAATATATTCAAAAGCCTGGCAGCCTGGGTGGAAGCTGATTGACAGCCATTGTAATGCAGCCTTGGGGAACAGCTCCAGAGCATTGTTTTTAACAACCCTTTACCTCTAAACCAGGTAAAGCAGTATCCGTGCATTAACCATTTATTGCTGTGACTCTGCAGTGAATTTGGACGACCATATTCTGTTGATTTAGCATAACTATAGTTGATTTATAGCATAAAAACATTGAGTTATAGTGCCATATTTAATCTCACACATTTGTTTCTAACAATATCAAGTCACATAAGCTTGTCTTATGAGCCAGCTAAGAGTTGTCTGTCCAGGTTTTAGCTGTGACAGTTGTTTATATCCTTCTTAGTACCTGGTGCACCATAGCTGGGGAGAATGGCCCTACTTGGAGTCTAGAAGAAAGCACCAGGGGAGACTTGGGGTTGACCCCTTGCCTTTTGGAGTCGGGGATACAGAGAATCCAAGGCTATGCTCCAAGTGAAAAAGAGATACTGGCAGCCTATGAAGGGGTTTGAGCTGCTTTGGAAGTGATTGGCACTGAAGCACAGCTCCTCCTGGCACCCCAGTTGCCCGTGCTGGTCTGGATGTTCAAAGGCAGGGTATCTACACATCATTCAAGTGATGCTACATGGAGTAAATGGGCTGCACTTATTACACAATGAGCTCTAACAGGAAATTGCAGTCATCCAGGCATTCTGGAAGTAATCATGGACTGGCCAGAGGGCAAAGACTTTGGAATGTCACCAGAGGAGGAGGTGATGTGTGCTGGAGAGGCCCCACCATATAATGAACTGTCAGAAAGTGAAAAGCAGTATGCCTTGTTTACTGATGGGTCCTGCTGTATTGTGGGAAAGCATGAGAGATGGAAGGCATCTGTATGGAGTCTCCCACAACAAGCTGCAGAAACTGCTGAAGGAGAAGGTGTATCAAGCCAGTTTGCTGAGGTTAAAGCCATCCAGCTGGCCTTGGGTATTGCTGAATGAGAAAAATGGCCAGCACTTCATATCTCTACTGACTCATGAATGGTATGCTGCCAGTTCTTCTGCTTCCATTGCTGCAACCAACCCCACAGGGCATTTGCCACCATCCATGAGTCACTACACACCATGTCTCCTGCCCTGAAAGACTGTTACAGTAGATGGAGCCTGACATGGGCTGAATGAACTTGAGATTTATGAGGATGTTCCATGGATGAAGGAAAGATATGTTTTGTGTGTGTGTATAAGTGTCTTGTGTATAAAATGTCCAGCTGGACATGGGTAATGAGTGGTGTTCCTTAGGGATCAGTGTTGGGACTGATCAGGTTCAACATCTTTGGTGACATGGGCAGTGGGATTGATGCACCCTCAGCAAGTTTGCCAATGGCACCAAGCTGTGTGGTTTGGTTGATATGCTGGAAGGAGGGAATGCCATCCAGAGGGATCCTGACCATGGTGGGGGGTTGGAACTAGATGATACTAGGTCCTTTCCAATGCTAACCATTCTATGAGTGTATACATATTCATATATATCTATGAAAAAAGCTCTCTGATTTTGATTTGAGCTCTGAGTTCTGATTCTCTTTTTGTGTAGCTGTCCAGAAGCTGCTTGACAAAAAGCAGTGCTATATTGAAAGATGTAGTACCTGGGCATGATGTGAATGGTATGGAATAAGGGGTAAGTGCTGTCCTGGGTTCAGCTCTAACAGTTATTTCTCTCCATCTAAGTAGCCGGTGCAGTGCTGTGTTCTGGCTTTAGTCTGAGAACAATGCTGATAACACACTGTTTCTAGCTCTTCCCAAGTAATGCTTACTTCAGCCAAGGACTTTCAGCCTCAGAATCTGCCAGTGAGGAGGGGCAGAGGAAGCAGAGCCAGGACACCTGACCCAAACTAGCCAAAGGGGTATTCTGTACCACAGCACATCCTGCCAGTATGTAAACCAGGGGGAGTTATCTGGGCAGCACAGATCACTGCTCTGTTGGGCTGGGTAATGGTAAATGTGTGAGCATTTTGTGTTGTGCATCACTTGTGTTTATTGGGTGTGTGTTTCCCTTCCCTTCATGGTTTTATATTCTCTCCCCTTGCTGTTTCCATTTGTTGCTATTAGCAGTAGTAGTTTTGTATTATACTTCAGATCCTGGACCGTTCTTATCTCAACTTGTGGGAGTTACATTCTTTGGGTTCTTCTCCCCATCCCACCAGGAGGGGGGAAGGGAAGGTGTGGAGTGTGTGAGTGGCTGCGTCAGTCTGAGTTACCAGCTGGGCTTAAACCATGACAGTTCTGTGGCACCCAGCATGGGGCATGAAGGGTTGAGATAATGACAGACCTGACCAAAATGTGTCTAATTGTGTTTGTAATAAGCATTTATTGTTTTGGATTAATAGTCACTTGTCACAATGCTGATCTGTTTGCTCTGAGTTGCTGTGCTTGATCTTGGGGAATCAGTATGTCATACCTTCCTTGCAACCGGTGTTTGCTGTTTTAATGTTTATCAGTTTGGGGCATGTGCTAAGGTTCTTATTTTCATAGAATCATAGAATAGTTAGGGTTGGAAAGGACCTTAAGATCATCCAGTTCCA